>DWJN01006701.1:0-10485 GCA_018248895.1 Carystus phorcus | reverse complement strand
TTTGCCGTTTTCGCAATATATTTTATCGCTGCTCCTCTCCTATTCATCTTAGCGTGATGTTCTATAGCCTATAGCCTCCTCTATAAATGGACTATCTTACACCAAAAGATTTTTTTAAATCGGTCCAGTAGTTCCTGAGATTAGCCCGTTCATACAATCAAACAAACCAACAAACTCTTCAGCTTTATATATTAGTATAAGATTAAAATTTATTTCAGTAATTGAACTATTAAAAAAGAAGATTTGTGTATATCTTTACAATTGTATTTTAAAGGTACATACATATACACAAATCTATACCTAACAAAAGAAATACACTATTAAAAAAAACGCAGTCATTATTAAATTATTTAACATAGACAAAATATAATATTTTATTTAAAGAAACAATTAAAAAAAGAAAAACAAACCTTACTAGATTCTCAGTAATTTTAGAAGTATGGAAATACCAGAATCTTTGTAACATTTGATCTAAATATTATGAGACCAATTTTTAAGTTGCAGAAGTGAAAAAACTTTAATTCAGTCATAAGTAAGTTCAATTTGTCAACTAGAGTAGTTAGTAATCCACGATTGCTTCTATTCGAGAAACATGTACTTTCTACCCAAACCCTTTCACATGCTACAAATGTTTAATAACTTAATTTTAATTACGTAATACAAAATTAATATATACTACTTAATGAATATCATTCTATCGTGTTAGAGGTCAGTTCTAATTGCAACTTAAATTAGAAACTCATTACTTAATAGCAAGAGTCAGACGAAAGCAATCAAAAACATTATGAATATTATCTGTTAACAGAGTTGGTATATAAATAGACAATAAGTCAATGTTTAAGCATACGCCTATTTGATAATGTTTTTTCTAGCGTATTTTTTTATGTTCTTTCAAGAAAACGATCGCTAATTCTAAAATACTTAATATTAAGCAGTTTTAATTTTTGAAATTGGATGGACAATTCTGTAGATTACTGATTACATCAAATATGAAACTTAATCTCTTTATATTCTTAGTACGTATGTTATAAAAGTGGCTATAATAATAAAATGTTATTGAATCAAAGCAATACGATTCTGAACGCAATCCTAAAAAAAGACATGCATGAAATTTTACCTCAACATACTTCGTAAAGAATCATTCGAATTTCATGCAACGTTCGACGTTACGGAAACTTTGATCTCGAATATTATTCAGACCAAGAACGGAAGCACGGACGAAAAACATTTATTTAATGACATTTTGAACTGCAATAGAAACATGATAGTGTTCTAAATTTAAATCAGATTATCAAGCCGATTTTCTGCAATTTTAATTCGCATTCCAACAGTCGCAAAAAATTTCAATGTCATTAAACTGGCTCATACAACAGACAAACTTGTCTCGAGAGAATTTAAAAACGTGTTAAGACACAACATACACACACAAAAAAGTATTTACATCGCAGACCAATTTACATTGCCGACTAATTACGCAAGAAATTAAGACAATAACATTTCATAGTAACCTCATTCAGAAGGTCTTGTTGCTACATAAACATATTTTTAATATTCCTTTTTTATTATCACATTATCATTAACGTTGCATTAGTAAGGACTTACTGTCGAGATAACGACTTATCAAATTTCAACAAAGTAATGGAAGATTTGATTTGGTTTTATAATCGCAAAACTCAAGGTTTCAAAAACAAGTTATCGCATTGTATTATTAGAAACATTATACTCCCCGTTAAAACAGGTTCAGATTATACGAACAGTTTAATGTATTTTAATAATTCTTTTCTAACATCGTGTATTCGTAAAGCAGAGGAAAAAATTAACATTAATGGAGGACGACAGAAAACATTACAACGCAAACAAAAAGGCATAGATGTGATCCGATATCATATTTGCTCTGATTTGAACAAGGTCACGAGATTGAGTAAATGTTGGCGAACCACGCTCTAATTGTCCTTGTGAATGAGATTTTGTTACGGTTTAGGTACTCACATTGTTGGATAAATCTTCAGAAGAAAGGTTCTATCTTTGAAAACTTATTAGGTAAAATCAGCGTGAGTAGATATAGTAGTATTTACAAAACATGCGAAGGAAAAAAAAATCAAATCAGCAATCGGCTACACCGGGATTCATCAATAATTTGAAATTGACCGGTAATAAGTCGGAAATTTGTCTGCTGAATCCCTGCATCCAAGTGGTAATATCCTTTACTGCACATGTTCATCATTCGCTGGTTCATCTTCACTCGCAACGGTTTCTAAATTGCTACACTGAGGAAGAATAATTAAATATCTATTTACCTTCAATAACTCTGCTTTCAATACCATAAATATATACCTGAAACAAACAAGTATTGTTGTTACAATACAGTCGATGACTTTAAAAAAATAAACGAAGATAAAAAATGTCAGATCAAATCTAAATATATTTAGACGTCACTGTTCATGGTCAATTTATCACTAAAATTTAGTCCGGAAATCAGTTTAGAGGGGATTTTCATACAGTACCGCCAGTATTCAGTAATAATGTATCATTTCAAAATTAAACAAGGTATAATAGATCAACTATAAGTACATTCCATAATTATTTAAGCTTTATAATGTATTTTAGGACCGTGTACAAGAAAAAATTTAAGCACAAGTCACAATTGCAACGATTCTACGTTATGTTGTCAATAGCACTCGAAACTAGAATTCGCAACTTTATTCACAAAACAAGAATCTAACTTTATCCATACATATATTAATGAGATGAGAATTTTACGCCCTTGGCACGTGGCGCAATATATGGAGACTCGTTGTGCTCTTATACAGAAACGAGGTTACGGTTACATTTTGTTCATGACTCCTTCATTATAAACAGGAGAGCTCGTTTATGCCTCGCTATCCGTTAATCAGACCCGCTCGTACAATATGACGTGGCCCAATTCTTCAAATTTCATCTGCAGCTAATAAATTTACAGCCTGGGAAGCGTGGCAATTAACAATAAAATTTGTTCAGTCTCACATGGAATTGAAAATATCGTAAAACAGGAATTTTTATTCCAGAATGGCTACACACATCTAAATGTGAATGTAACGAAGATTTTAATGTCAACACTTAGCAGATGAAATATGAAGAAGTCGTTTAATTGGAAGCAGGGTAATGTGGATTTATTTCGCTAAAAACGAGTCCAGGAAATTCTCGATGAAATTTAATGAAGTAAGCGCATAAAATATAGCAATTTATCCCCATATTCTCGTAACGACTTGGGCCAATTAAGCCTAGTATGTCGTCGTCAAAAAGACGTTCGGTTGAAATGTCAGAGCGGTCACGTCTGAGCTAATACTTCCGCTGGAGTTATCTACAGTTAGAGATCTGTGACAATACAATTGTCGGGGGGATAGCTGCGCAGCCAAATAACACGAATTGTGGACGTGCACGAACTTCGTCTCCAGCAAAGTGTGTGTTGCTGTCGCAAATGGAAACCTTAAGACCAATGTCCAGTATCTACTAGGCTAATAATATAATCATAGTATTATGTTATTTGTGAGTAATTGCCCTTTTCTCCTTCCGGAAAAGCTATTCCTTAATACCAGATCTGGAAAAAATATTCAGAAGGAAGTTTCAAATCGTTACGTCTTTTTTAAGTTATGAACCTCTCGAAATAAGTCATGCACGAAGTATTACCTCAAGTTAATTAGAATACAGCCAGAGTCAATTACACAGTTTAATGGAAATAGAAATATTTGAAAAAATGTTATGGAATCTATTGCTTTAATAAATGCCTACAATAATACGCTTCTTAGTTTCTAATATCGTCCATATATATTAGATAGAAAAGTAAAGTTTTTTAAAATGAATTTACACCTTTTGTCTGAATTATTACCCCATTTTCCCATTAAATGCCGCTAGATGTACAAAGTACAGAAGAATTAAACCAACATTCTATTAGACTTTGAGATACAAGTGCGGCACAATATAAAAAATATCACACCAAGCTAAGGAACAGCACCATTCGCAGTGGATACCCGACCTAACATTCAAGAGACTTAGTTTATCGTGACAACACCCACGCTTGATAACATCGCTCAACAATGAACAAGAAATTGGGCATCTGGAGCCACGTATTTTAAGTACTCAGAAGCAATTTGTGGTTTATCTAATCCGTGAGGCATTCATAAACCTTCCTAAGGCATCGTTTTCGTTATTATCCGAGACTAAGAAGTATGTACACTTAGACCACAGTTATTAAACATAAACTTGCACTTTATGCAGGCACATCACACATCAAGAATATGATTTAAGTCCAAAATCTCGTTCAAGCGATTGAACAATATTTAACGTTATACTAAGGACAGCAATACTTTATGCTTTGTATTTTATTTATCTAACGTCTTATCAAATCACTAAAAGTTTTTACTCCGCCTTAAAGAGTACTATGACCGCTGACTAAAGCAAAGTAAACAAAGAAAGCTTTTATAATAACATTCAGAACGTCTACGTTAAACCGTATAAAAGGGTTATTACGATGAAACTTGTAATAGAAGAAATTTGAATTTATAACTTAAAATAATTGATCATCAGTGTAGAAGGCACTAATAAACGGCAAATTAATACGTCGAAAACAAATGTCCCTATAGACAATCTACCTAATTACCTTTTAGCATCCGGCCGAGTGTAATAAGCTCTAATTTGCTATCGGGTCATTTAGAAATAGACGTCTTCACGTAATGGGATAATTTGTCGTCATTACTTCACAATGAAGAATTAAAAGGGGAGTTTCGTGGACGATCCATCATCGTTTATTAGACAGACACGAGACGTGCATTTTATAATTCAATGGTTAATTTAATACACAATTCATACATTGCGAAAGGTAATCCGATATAACTACAGTTATAAAAAACGTAGCCAATGTATTATCGGTAGTAACATTGTATATATTCAAATGTAAATTTTTCACAGTAATGCAATCTCTTGCCGTCTCGTTACAGCATACGCCGGAAACAGGACTGGAATGAGAAAGCGATTAAAGATCGTCAGTCGGCTTTCCGTGTGTAGAACTAGCATACATGTGGGATTATGTTAACAAGCTCATAATAGGATTAAATACGACGCTGTGCCCCAGTTACGGTACGTACCGTTACTAGTCCGTCCCTATCGGCGTAGTGTGACAATATAATGATTGTGTACTTATCGAGCGCGCATAAAATGTTCTCTAACATTGGTGGTGCTCGTCAAATCGTGTATGTGATTCTATCAATACGATAATGGGAATCATTATCTTGAATACGGCCCGCAATCCCGACAATCAATGGCGAAATGATACGTTGTAGTCAAAGGTAAAATCTGCTTTCTGTTACTGTGGTATCGCACAACGCGCACAGTACCAGACGAGTAGATACTACAGTTTACGAGCCATATCACGCATTGTAATTGAATGAGGCGGTGCGATCATGGGCCTCATGCAATTTTACTGGGCCGTGACTCACGAATTAGAGTTCTGTCGAGATTGTAATTATACGAGAGATATTTCGTGTAGGAAAACTAGCTGGGCGGCCGCTACCTATACGTGCAATTAAATACGATAATTGAATGGAAACCCAAATTAAGGCCAATAATAAATAATTATGAGGAATGGAGCGGTGTTAATTTGATATATGGAACCTAGACGCACACACGCAAGTCATTCTTGTATGATTCATACGCCTACGATCGGCTATATAAATCTTGCCTACGCAAACGAAACATGGAAGAATAAACCTGTAGTAGTAGAACACCATCTTGCATGCATCTTCCTAGTAATAAAGTATTATAAAATAAAGCGAAGATAAACTGAAAGATAACAATGTGATAGAATATTTATTCTACGAAGGCAATGGTAGAATCTATAAAGTAGACGACAAGGACATTAACTCAATCCACCTTAAACATATATAACGATAGACAATAAAATAACCATTAAATAACCTTTTAGCTGCGTTTGGTTCCCATTTACGAGCTATAAATGCACGCATACGAAAACGAAATGCTGCCGCAGGAGAATCACAAACAAGTGACGATAAAATCGGCGTGATAATGTACTCAAACAAACGAAGTGGGTTAATTTCTTCCGTAAAGAGATATTGTCAATTGTTACCTCTTTAAATAGTCAGGATAAATGCAAAACATTTTACTATTACACAGAAAATACTCAACGTGAGACTAACGATTATGGACATGTTAATATATATTCTACAAAAGATATAAAGGAAAATCAGTCGTATTGGTATACGTATTGCCGTATAGCCGAGAACTAACAAGCTGCGGAGCAGACGCGAACAGACTATTCATGCGGTAGCGTGGCGGCATGCACTGAAGAGTTTAATAATACTCGGTGGGTTCATATTAAAGACAGATACCAGCTTTAGATTACTTTAGAAAGTGGTAAGTCTTGAACAATAAGCACAAGTAGAGCAGGCGACGACATAGCTACTCTCCAATTAACAAGATAAAGTCGATTGAGAGAAGGTTGTAGGTAAGTGCTTTGGCACAAAGTAAATGGTAGGCAATGTCTGGTAGAAAGCGAACAATCGCTTGATATAATCAGCGCTCCTACGGACATAACATGTCGCATCCTATGGCACATACACTCATGTTGAAAAATCTTATCTGCCTCTATGATATGAGTACTGAATCAGCGACATAGCATATGCATATATGTAACATATTACTTTCTTACTATAATATTTAATGTTAGATTCCAAGAAACATTCGTTAGGAATACTTGGATTTTCTCATCATCATCATAAACATTTAAACTTTTTCATGACAGAACTGAAGTGTTCTCTAACTATGATAAAGACTCAAATAGTTTACAGCTAATCAATTACACCTGATCTATCCACTAATCTGCTTAATCCAAATCTGTCCTCCTCCGACTCACGACTGAAATACGTGTGGTCTTACATGTGAGAATCACAAATTGCTTTAATATTAGAGAAACAACAATACGTTCTTAAAATTACTTAAGTGCATTATTATACTCAAATATCGCCGTCTATTATAATGTTGTTAGCTTAACTACAAAGTGGGCCGACACGTTGACAAGCGTTCATCCTTGGGGCAGTTCTCTTCAGATATCGCACTGAAGAAGGAACATAATAGGGGCGTAGTGTTATCTTTCACTGTATTGTTAAATAAGTCAAAGACGATCGTCACCTTGCTGATAACAAGCTAAGTGAAACTCTCGTTTTAAGAGCCGTTGTCTGTCTAGCGATGTGTTCTTTGCTATTCATTGAAGAGGAAATTTCGTAGACATTTCTTGTATTTTGATAAATCTTTGCAAGCCAAAAAATAAAATTAGAAGCAAGTAGAATTAGATACTCATCAGTTTATGTACTGAAAAATCTTGATATCCGTATACAAGTCGGTATATAATGTAAACTGGACATTAGGATGGCTGATGAGATTGGTGTTGGAAAACACAAACAGAATACTCTGATATCCGTGAAACTACTCTAAGTTTTATCTGTTTTAAACAGCATATACCCGAGTAAAAGTTAATCAGATTATATACCAATAAATTGTATATTCGTAACAAAAATGATCTGGCCTAAATGTATGATTAAGTCCGGATAATTCCATTGCAAACAATAATAATTTGAGGGCACTCGATGTTACAATTAACATAATGTTAATGTGGATATGTGTAAAAAAGGTTTTGAGTGACTTATCGTAGACAAGTGACAATACGTGATTTTTTATAGCTCCCACGGGATTGACAAAGAGACTTTATGTTTTACTTCAAAATTGGTACACTTCCGAAAATAAATTGCACTAATACCCAAACTTACGCAAGGACAAGGAAGTAGGAGTTGCTAATTAAATTAGTAGCGTGAGTCTGTGACAAAATTTATGCAGAGAATAAATTATAATAATAGTGAATTGCGCTAATAACTAAATAATTGTAAGTGTTTAATTTTTTGATACTAAAAATGTTGTAATTACAAAATGTTGCAAGGACATACAGTTAAAACCTTTGCGAATACTAACGGATATACTAATTGGTGTGTCGACATTTGTTAATCTATCATATAACATTTAACACCATAAAAATTTACATACATCAATGATTTCCTTGGCATATTTTTTATGTAATATAACATATCTAAATGAGAATCTACGATGTATACGGTTATTTAAATTTAAAAACCTTTACCGGTAAGAATTTGACTCTTATAATCCATCCCCCACCTAATGTATTACGTTGAACTAGTACGGATTGACTACTTCATACATTTACCAGAATATAATATATATTTCTCAGGTATTCAGATTCCCTCAAGAACTTTTCCTTCACCGAAGCTAGTTATGGAAATAATTTAAAAAATACCCGTCGTCGCCGTAACCCAAGGCATTATTATAATAGAAGACGCGGAAGAGAAGACAGACAGTATTAGTCTCCAAGCCCGGAACATGACAATTCATTTGCCATGGACTCAAGCTTCACGGAGAGATAATAATATCGATAATAACAATGATTTAATAATTATATTAGTCTTTAGCAACTTCGTTCAGTATTATTTGAAGGAGGTTTTGGTGCCAAAATTATATCGATCGAATACGTGATTGATGACTTACTGTCCAAAATGTTGATTTTTTGTTGATCGATTGAACACGTGATATACGTGCTGATTTTTCTTTAAATTTAATAACACACGCCGGGTACAGCTAGTTTTGAATAAGTACTTAATGTAATAGCACTTATAACCCACGACTAGCTACACCATGAGTAATAATAACTGACCTTGAAAAAGACACCAAAAACGTATACCCACGCCGACGGACACTAATTAATATGCAGTTCTCTACAAAAAATAAAAAGATACACGAAATTATTGTCGGTACGCCAGATGTAGGTACATCGACAACAGTACAAAAAAACATATCAAAAGCTAAAGCTAGGACTGTTGTAAACTAAATTACAGGAAAGAACAGTAGAATAAAAACGCATTGAACATATACTATTAAACGGATTTCGGAATTTAAATATACTACAATTACTATGTAAATGAGTGTAATACATGTTAATAAAAATATATGCTCAACTATTTCTAATTATGCCAAATAAGGAAGAAATCTTTAGTACAGTCAATTAAAACGTTTCGAACAATGTTTATTTCTTAATCCTGAGCACCCAAACGACGCGTGGCTGGCTTGTCTTCTAATAAAGTATCAATTAACTCTTCCAAGTGGCCGTTTGGCTTTGCGCCCGACTCGGACGTTTTTACGATAACCTTTTAAAACTTCCTCGACACAAAAGTAATGGGCACAATGTTTATGATTAACGCTATCGCATTTGGAAAACACTTTATTTTTGTGAGCAGTCACAAGATAACAAACCAATATTTCGTTCGAAACAATTTAGAAGACTATCAAGATCATGAATCAGCTGAAAGAATGGGCAAGAGCAACAATGCTTTTTTATGAAAGCCAACAGTTAAATGGCATAACTGTGTTCTTTAAAACTTTTCTAAAAATGTTTGAATGAACCGGTATCCAAACACGAAACAAAAGTACCTACTTAATGGCAAAGCGCGCCGCGTTGAAAGAAATCATCACGATGAATAATAGTTGCCATTAGAGAAAATTATGTAACTTGTTTCGAATAAACATTTGAATCAAATTTGTGTTTTTACTCCGCTTGTTTGGAATATTATAATTTGAGAACCTGTCTGGTGAAATAAATAATTTCTTTCTATCGTTTTATCACGTTTTAATGAACTCTTGACGAGAAAAGCTTTTAAAAATTTTACTTAGGAGTTGGAGTAACGATAACTAAATAAGACGTTGAAAATATGATCTAGCCGAGATAAAAATATTAAAGTATAATACAAACGTGATTAAAAGCAATTTGAATTCAATTAAAAACCAGGAAATTGTGAAGGCCTTTTAATTTTATAAATTACGGATCACATTCACCCTTTGTATCCCCAATCACGTTTGTGTGAAGATTAAAAGGGGGAATGGGAAGCGAATAACTTAATTGGACAAGCTGTAAAATGTAGGTGGCAAAGTGAGCATGCCATTGTGCAATTTGCCCGACACACGAACTCGCAGCCGGAGTTTAATTCGCTGACGCAAATTGCCAACGCGATAAACACGATGGTGGCGTATGACGGTGAGATGACCGGCTTGAATAGTAATACAAATCTCATCAGTAACAAAACAAAAAAGTAGCAAAGTATTAAGTAGGTGGTTAATGAATTTCATTATTTTACTAGCGTATGCTATGGTTTTGTGATTGTGTGAGTGCTCGTGTGTCTCGGTTATTTATATAAAAACTAAAGGTATTTGTCTCGTGTGACATATTTTTTTGCTCAATTGAGCTTTATCGGTTTCACCCATCGTCCTAGGTGAACGACAAACGACAATGCGATTCGACCCAACGCGAAAATATCAAATAGTCGTTGCATGCATTCGTGTCCTGCGTTGTCGCCTTAATGAGTATGGTTGGTAATGTGG
>DWJN01006700.1:0-10487 GCA_018248895.1 Carystus phorcus | reverse complement strand
AAGTTACTCAAAAATCATGTATTACAATATTGTTCCCCTCTAAAAGATCTAAATAAAAGTCCGCGATAGCATGTCTAGCTTTTAAGGTTAACCCACTATAAAAAAAATTATGGTTATAAAAATGGTTCTTAAATAATAATTTTTATGGCAAAACAAAGTTTGCTGGTGCATCTAGTAAATTATAATATAACTTGCTAACCACATAACCGGCTTAGATAGTTGTAAATGTAGATATAGGCGTGGAGGCTTTTGTTAGTGATTGTAAGTTTTGAGCCACTTATTGCTTTGTGGTCATGCTAAAATATAAGTTGTGCTTTTGTTACAGTGTGGTTAGATGTAAGGACTTCAAAGATTGTCGATAATCTTATTAAAACCAAAGGAGCACAATGTGTGCATGCTGTGACTCAAACTAGTGGTCTTCCATTGTCAACATATTTTTCATCTGTAAAGTTAAGGTGGCTTCTTCAGAATGTAACAGCAATCAAGCAAGCAGTAGCGGCTGGACAATGCATGGCTGGAACTGTAGACTCATGGCTCATATGGGTATGTAGAATTTATTAGTTAAAATTTCATTTACAGATTTTATTACCACAAGTATTCGCATACACAGTTTGCCATAGTCTTTCATAATAGTGTCGGCAGTCAGCCAATCACTGGTAGATTGCATTCTGAATAAATAACACGACGAAATGATGTTTTTGATAGAATCTGACCGGAGGCAGTCGTGGTGGGGTGCACGCGACGGACGTTTCCAACGCTTCACGAACACAGCTCATGTCTTTGAAAAGCTTGCAGTGGGACAAGGGACTGCTGCGCTTCTTCGAAATACCAATAGAAATTTTACCAAAGATTAAAAGTTCTGCGGAGATATATGGCTATATATCAACCGGATCTCTTCTTGGTACTCCAATAGCTGGAGTAAGTATATAGGTATTATTTTGTTGCTATATTCTTTGTTTTAAAATATTAATTTGCAACCCCCTTTTGAAAGTGAAATCTAATATAAAAAAACTTATTGAAAATCGTTTGCTAATAATTATGCCAGAAATTGGCAATCTGCAATTTAGTTGGCTCCATCAACCATGTATGTTCTGTACCTATAGAAGAATTTAGTAGTAGCTGGATGAGTTCAGCGTATGATATTATAGGTGTTGTGGCACGACATTGAAGAGGCAGTCCAGAAGCAGAGGTATCCAGCAGTGGAGTGTAAAGGCTAATAATATGATGATGATTGAAGTATTAGATAATGTATAAGATAGTCATTGCGAATGTATACCGTGGCTATATTTATATCTGTAACGTCACTTAATATCGGATATGAGTAACTTTTTTATCGTGATTTGACTATTTCGATGAATTACGAAAATACGAATGAATGGCTTCTCGTGATTTTTGCTTTCTATCCCAATGTTTCGGCTTGTTCGATCAAGTAATCTGTTAATATAATCTAAATATTTTTATTATTTTAATGACTGTATTATTATTTTAATAAGTTGTATAAATTATACGGTTCACATGTTGATAAATCAATTTGATACGAACGATATGTTTTGATTTCAAGTTTAATAATCATTTTCCACTCTAAAAAATATAATAATGATTCTTTTTCTGAAATTTCAAGAACATATAATAGGTGTCTTCAAGTCGAGAGTGAATAGGCTTCTACTAAGTTAATGCGCTGTACCATCCAAGACTACTTTACCACTTACCATCAGGCGGGATTGTAGTCAAGCATTGACTAGTTCCAGATTAAAATAATAATACAATGTAATTTCTAGTGCCTCGGAGATCAACAAGCAGCATTAGTTGGACAAAATTGCACGAGATTTGGTCAAGTGAAATGTACTTTCGGAACCGGCTGTTTTATACTTTATAACACAGGTGGTATATCTTTTTAATAACCTTATCAATTTACTTCCTCAGTTTCTAATGTCTCAATCATAATAAGTATTAAACAAATTTACGTTTTTTAATTATATTATTATAATTTAATTACAAAATCTAAAGTTTTCAGTTAGCAAATCACAATAATTTAATTGTATTGTATGGTAGGCAGTGTTTTCCTGGTTTTGTAAATTTATGTAATTTAATTATTATGTAAATAAGTTCTGTTATTTTGTTTAGTAAAAGAGAAAACTGTGGTTCTATTGAAAATTGACGTAGGTTTTGTTAATTGTTAAAATATTGCAGGTGAATCAATAGTACATTCTCAACATGGGCTTCTCACAACAGTAGCGTATAAACTGGGGCCAGACGCGCCGCCTGTTTACGCTTTAGAAGGATCTGTGGCGATCGCTGGTATGTATGATTGTGTTTTGATTTTGTGAAATTACTTGCCATAACCAATAATTGCTTTCTCATACCGCTCTCTAGAATCGCATGACACACATAATTAACAAATAGATACATATTGCTCTATATATAAGGGTCACTATCTTCTGTGCCATAAGGTCGTCAAAAGGGATAGACCATACAAATAAAATTGGTGTTGCCCTATTTACAATTATGGTTCTTGTGTATAAATTAGAGTACAAGTATAGTAATTCACTATGTGTGTGTGTGTTAACTTAACGATTTATTAACCATGCTTAATGCAAAAATTAATTACATTAGCTATAATATCAAAGAAACTCCATTTCAACGTATATCCTTAACTATTCTTAAATAATATGTGATATACTCATGTACATACGAATTCTTCTTTTCTATACCACTATGCTGCATAATATTGCTTTTTTAACTATGACAAACAAATATGAATATTTATTTATTTAGATAATGTCACTAAGAACAGTCCGATTCCTATATTATAAGTATGTTAAAGGAGGTGAGCCAGCAAATGTTTTTTTACAATATAAATTATGATTTTTTACACCTTGTATTCGAAAAACCCAAATATCTTACGGAACCCTATTGTTTTCCAAAATAAAATATAGCCCATGTTACTCATGGATAATGTAGCTTTCGGATGGTGAAAGAATTTTTAAAATCGGTAGTTTTTGTGCCTATTCATTACAGACAAACAAAGTTTTCCTCTTTATAATATTAGTGTAGATATATAATATTCCAAATTAAACTAACTACAAATATATTTCACGTAGGCGACACATTACAGTGGCTGCAGGACGGGCTGGGGATACTGAGCGACGTGGCCGACACGGAGGCGTTGGCCACGAACGTGAACGATGACGACGAGGGCAGCATTTCTTTCGTACCCGCATTTAATGGCCTTTATTCACCGCATTGGAGAAAGGACGCGAGAGGGTAAGCAAGGGACTTTGTACTCTAGAAGCGATTAAAATTAAAATGCCAAGTTTGACGACTCGCGTTACGTAATTTTCTCCACGCCGGTCCTCCGTCCAAAAGATCCTGCGTTCTATTCCCAGCGTGGCAGAAATATGAATGATGGATTTAAATTTCTGTTCTTGTATTTATCTTTCTGTGTCGGCCATGGCAGCCACGACACGGGGTATCCTAGTGTGTGGCATTTTTTTTACATTATGTAAGTCAATGCTTGACTATTGACTATTTTACTATTGGGCATTAAAATGGAAATTGGGAAAATAATTGCTAATAATAAAGAGCACAGAGACCGATATTATGGTACAATCAGTTGAGGGCGCAAGTAAAAATTTACTGTCAAAAGCTCCTCTACTATAATGCACAAACACAGCAACCACCGTTTTTTTGCAGCGAAATTCTACGGAAATTTCCAATTTAATTAAGACAATACGAATTCTTTTGGTGCATACATACCTATTACCTGTACCACGATTTTAGCAAATAAATAGGTATGGATAGTATTTATACGAGTGATTGTAAATAAAAGTTTTAAGTGACAAAAATAATTAATTTATGTTACAGTATTACTAAGTGAGCGACTGACTGCGAGCGACGGGAAATCAACAGAACAGCAACTTACAAACATTAATTTGAGTTGCTTAAAATACAAAACCTAACCTTATTTAACCAACTCTGTATTTCCAGTCGCTCATTTAGCAAAGTAGTCGCACGGTCGCAAATTGATAACGCTCAAGTTAATAAAACAGTATGTCATCATCAGTCGCTAAGTTTTTTTTATTCGATCGTTTTATAGTTCCCCAATAAATATGTTATATGTATAGATATGTTGCATCCTCTTACTTCCCTCACTTCTTTTATATTACACTGTACACCCTACCAACATCTCTTGATATTTCCCTTTGTCATCTTCCCAAAGGTTATCTAGAAAAAATCGCCATTTATTTATTTATTTGTGCACAATTATTTGATTATATTTAACCCTAGCTGTTGCTATTCACTATAGTGTACAATAAAGTATAATAAATAAAATAAAATAAATATTAATTTGATATGATATGTAAATACTTTAAATACTGTTCCCTGTATAATTGTGGACAATAACGATTATTGATTGATTGATTGATATGATACGTGTGCAGTGTAATGTGCGGTCTGAGCGCGGGCACGCGGCGCGCGCACGTGGTCCGCGCGGCGCTGGAGGCGGTGTGCCAGCAGGCGCGCGCGGTGGCCGCCGCCATGGCCGCCGACTGCGCGCCGCTGCGCCGGCTGCTCGCCGACGGCGGGATGGCGCACAACTCCGCCCTGGTTCAGATGCAGGCGGACGTGCTGGGGATACCTGTCGTCAGTACCCTTTCCTCTATATTTAACGAGCTTTTGCTCGCTTTTTTATCCCCTTGCGGATAGAATTGATCTACATCCTTTCTTAGCGGATGCCTACGTCATAACATCTGCATGCCAAATTTCACTCCGATCCGTCCAGTGGTTTGAGCTGTGCGTTGATAGATCACTATGTCAGTCAGTCAGTCTCTTTTGAGTTATATATATGTAGTATTTAATATTTAATTAAACATTTATTTTCTCTTGTCAACCGATTTTTTTTTATTTTGTTTTATTTCATTATACAGGTTTTCTATTATAAATTCATGTATATTTACGCCATACACATATTAGGGTATGTTGTCAGTATAGCTGAAATTAATGTGTATGCATATAAAAGTACATACACAGTACTCGTAGCAGGAAAATCCACGTTTTCGTCAAGTTCGAATCAATCCGGCCACTACACAGTTTATCTTAAATGAGTGAATGAAATTTATTACTCTGCTCTATGTATAAAATGTTAAATAATGATGTGACAGGTACGACCTCTGATGATGGAGAGCACGGCGCTAGGAGTGGCGATAGTGGCGGGACACGCGTTGCGAGTGTGGCCCGCGACCACGCCCAGTCCGCCAGCTGACACCTTCATACCGTCGATAACGAGCGAGGGTACGAATTTGAAATCTTAATTTATTTAAAGTACGTGTCACGGTGTTTGTCCGCTATGAACTCCCGATTTTTATCAAATTTAGTTCGCCGTGTCCAGTTTGATCCAGCTTAAAAGATAGGATAGCTTACATCTCAATTTATGTTGCAAAATTTTTTTATTGCAAATTATTTGTTTAATATAAGATTCTGACAAATAGCGGTATAAGAAAATTAATTGACAAAATTGAGTTATTGCAAATTGTTTTAGTTCCATAAGGTTTTAACTTAAGGCGGAATAGGTCTGCTAAATTGAGTATGTTAGTAAACCTTAGTTACAGTAACGCGTGGCCGGGTCTGTTATGTTATATTGTTGCAGAACAATGTCTGCTGGGTCAACTAGTATGTATATAAAAATCAATATTTGTTTGCTTATTTTTCCTTTATGATCTCTGAAATGGTGGAAGATAGAGCACTGATGTCTTTAGCAACTTCGGAATTGTCTGAAAGAGGTTTCAACTCCAAAATTATGTCGATCGAACACATGGGTAATGAGTTACGGTCGAAAATGTTGATTTGTTAATCGATCTTACTAGATCTACCCATATAGATGTTCAACGGTACTGCAATAAACAGAATAAAAACGATTGTAACGTTAACGAAACAACGGAATTCTTTAAAATTGTTGCTAATTACAGCTTGACATATTGTTAAAATAATTTATTTCCCAATCTCTCATCATCTCCCTGTCCTTATCCCATTTCTCTGTTATATTTATTTCAGAACGTGAAATCCGTCGCGTTCGCTGGGAAGCAGCTGTAGATCGATGCTTGAATTGGACTACCGATGACAATAAACAAGACAAACCAAACTCTGGTACGTATTTATTTTTCAAATGTTATTCTAACTCTTGAAATTTAAGGTCGCATTTAGTTGTGCTTACTTCGCAAGTGAAGCTTGGAAGACAAAACTGCTTAGGTAATCACCATAATCGAAACTCCGTAACTGTCCGACTGCGAATTTCATACACCTTTAAGTACATTGTGGAGAACTTTTAATTTTATCGTGATATTTTGTTTCACCTATACATCAATTTCGCAAACTTGAAGTGCGTGTAAAATTCGATGCTAGACACCATATGCGGAGAGACAACATTGAAACAACTAATGTATCGGATGCATTTTCAAAATTAACCTTATCATTAAGCTACCACTGCCGTGATAATGTTATACTTGAGTCAGCCGCCAAAACATTAATCATATCCCGCTTAGGAGCTTGCGAGCCGGATCATTCTTTTTCTTCCTTCTTGACTGAAATGGCATCATTGTGGTCTCTGTTTCTGTTGTCCTTGGGTGATGATGACCATTGTGCGGCTCTAACTAAACTATAAAATCTTAGGTAACAAAATCCGAACTCCCTGTTATGTAATAACCCTAAATTTCTACTGCTAATATAAACTCGGAAAACTGTCTTCGAGGTTTGAGTAGCTAATTTAAAATTACAATAATTATTGCTTCCAAATTATATTTTGTTGTTTAATTCACAATTTTGCTTGCAGATGTACCTGATCCAACAATTACCGCTTTGCCTCCTGGATTATTTTTTCTGGGAACTGCACTTCTTGTGATCATCGCTGATAAATTAAAGATGTAAAAAATAATTATATGAAACAAATTAACTGCTTATAAAAATACCTCCAAAAATAGTCAACTTGTATACAGTATTAATTTATACAATTTAGTTGAATTGTTAGTTGTTATTGTGAGAATAAAATGTTACATAAACATTTCGTTTATTCATTATAGATTTGTAAGGGATAGAAATCCTCCAACCATTTTGAGACAAAACCCTAGTAAGCAAGGACAGGGTTACGGTGCCAGGATCTTGCTTTCGGAAGTCGGAGAGCTGTACACCACCAAGTACATGACGGTAATTTTGTGCGGTGATAAAATATTTGACCTATCGGGCCAACACCCGTTTTGGTGTTCGTGTCTCGATCCGTGTCGAGAACCTGAAATTGCAGATCTTTTCATTAACTGACAACGTTTTGGTGTCGTGTCTTGATGTTAACTTTGACACAATAGTGAACACACTATGAGGTAATTGGTAAATTTTAAAGTTATTTGTAATAAAAATATGTTTGGTGTAGAAAAAAATATTTTATTGAGATTTATAAATGACACTATACAGCACATTGAACACTTATATTGAAGCATTATTTTGCTTCGCTTAAATGAAATACATATGTGTATACATTTAATAAGTAATCAAATAGGTTTGGCATCATCCTTTTTTATGCTATTCCTGTCAACCCTTGATTACTGCAATAGGCCTTAATTTGACTGTCTTCTTACTGATGCCTGCAGCGTGGCAAGTATTGACTACATCAGTAACATTTTTGTATGACTCAGGAGCTTCTTCCATAACCAACTTTGGTGATGCAACCCTAATGGATATGCCCATGTTATCCAATTTGTTTAGTACATCTTTATAGTCTATGTTTCGCCTGGATTTTGCCCGAGAAAGTGCACGACCCTAGAAACGATGTTTTTAGATTAAAGATAATAAAATTAACAACAGACATAGATTTATCACACATAATTATATTGCAATATCTACAAAAATTCATTAAATAAATAACGCCACAAATTCATAGCCCCACACTAGGAAACCCCGTGTCGTGTCGTGGGTGCTGTGGACAACACAGAAAGAGAAATTACACACACACCCAGACAGAGAACAGAAATTTAAACTCATTCAAAATTGTATTTTAAAAACACTACCACTTACACTTAAACTACACCATCTCTTGAACACTATAATAAATAGTCTTGAAAAAAGGCCTCGAATTTAAGATTTATGAACAAAAACTTTCAACAACTACTACTACTATTTTCAACCAAAAGTTATTGTACTGCCCCTTGGTCAAATATGACTAGTATTACTGACTGTAAAATTATTAGTAAAATGACTAATAAACATTAAGTACAGTATAAAATACTTACTGCTCCATGGCAAGTGGATCCAAAGGTTTCAGTCATACCTTGGTGGGTGCCAGTGAGTACGTAACTACAGGTGCCCATAGACCCACCAATAAGGACAGGTTGGCCAGTAAGCTGATAATCCACAGGTATAAGTGGATGATGTGGCGGGAAAGCTCTGGTGGAGCCCTAGAAATGTAACATTTATTCGTCTATTATAACTTAAAAATGCAAAATAATTATTTTACAGATATTTGATTCATAATAACTAATGCTACATGCAAATGAATAATATTAACCTTTCGATGAACCAACAGTGTCTTCAATTTTCCATCTACTACATGTTCCTCCATCTTTGCTATATTATGTGACACATCATAAATAACATGCATATCCAAATCATCAGGGGCCATTTTGAATTGTTTAGCAAATGCTTGCCTGGTGAGAAAAGTCATGGAACTACGATTTACCCATGCAAAGTTTGCTGCAGCCGCCATGGCTTTTAAATAGTCTTGTCCCTCCACTGAATTTATTCTAGCACAAGCTAATTGTCTATCATTGACATCAATCTGATCTCTCTTCATAGCCTTCTCCATTTGAACCAAAGCATCAGTAGCTACTTGATGCCCAAATCCTCGGCTTCCTGAATGAATCATAACTACAACTTGACCTAGCCTCTCAATTCCCATTTTCCCTGCTGCATATTTATCATAGATTTCATCAATCACTTGTATTTCAGCATAATGGTTACCAGCTCCAAGAGTACCCAGCTGAGGTAAACCTCTCTTCTTTGCTCGGAGGCTAACCTTAGATGGATCAGCATTTAACATTCTTCCATATTCTTCACAGTGCTCTTTGTCTTCTGCCCACACATATCCTTCCCTAAGTGACCAATCCATACCCATTTCCAAAGCTTCTTCCATATCACGAGCATTCATGGGGATTATACCTTTTGATCCAACACCAACAGGAATATGATCAAAAAGGCTTTGAGCAAGTTGTTCCTAAAAACCCAAATTAATTATGATACAAAGTCACTAAATAATAAAATAAAAGGTATTATTTTAGTTATGCTAAAATTATATAACAACCTTAATTGGCAGTACATCCTTTTCATGCAAGTTTGTGCGTAGGAGACGTACACCACAATTGATGTCGAAACCTACACCACCAGGTGATACTATTGACTTTGGATCAGACATATCAAATGCTGCCATATTCCCTGTAAACAACATAATATACATTTTATTCCCAAATGGCTACCAATGTACTTAAATAGGGCTTAATTAACATATAAATAGCAAATTAACATGTATAATAGCTTAAGTGTATTATCTATTTAAAGCATTTTGAATTACACTATGACATCTAACCAAAGAAAATAAATATTTAGCAAACATATTTCATACACCCACACTATATTTGTTATAGGTAAGAACGTATATAATATATTTTTCTTTCATATAGGTTTTAGGACGACACAGGATAGTATGACGACATTATCGATACAGTTGCATTAATCATGGTCATACTGCTACCTTAGTAATACATACAAAATAATTACAATAGATATTATGAAATTACCAATAGCAAATCCATATCCAGAGTGAACATCAGGTAGGCCAACAGACCGGCCCACGATCCCTGGAAGTGCAGCTACGTTTGCAATCTGTTTTACGCCAGGGAGAAACCCACCGGTCATACCAGGTCGACAGGAGTTTCTCAATTCATCGAGCATAAGTTTCTCAAGAGTACTATTCACGTAAAACACTCCTTCAACGTTCATGTTAGGTTGAAATCCCTTTTTGATTTTCCAGCAGTGTGGGTTAATCTTTTCTAAGTACTTTAACTCTTCATTATATTGCCTCACCACCATTTTTTGGCTTATATTTTTTAAACTTACTCAAATAACAACCGTATTTATTGCAGGAAAATATAATACCGTGACAGGAATATTTAATTTAAATAACTTAATAATTAGTACAATCAGGTGAAGTGAAGCCTAACCGCACAACCTAACCGGGTGTCACAAATTAGGTAGGTAGGTAGCACAGAATCACAGATCAATAATAAATTAAATGTAGGTAGTATATCGCGTGTAATCCACCCACAGGGCTCACTGAAGTTAGCCCCCCTGTTTTTGATTTTTGTCATTTTTTCATTTTAATCGTTTGTTCGTCGTTAGTTCGTGATTGTTCGAAAGTAAAAATCGTTTGTTCGTTTTTCGTTTATTTATAA
>DWJN01006699.1:0-10487 GCA_018248895.1 Carystus phorcus | reverse complement strand
GGAGTATGCTCTAGACCTCCTCAGTGTTGAGGAGAGACCCGTGCTCATTAGTGGGCCATTAATGGGTTGAAGGCAAAAGACACTATAGCTAGTTAAATTGTTAAATAACTGAAGTGAAAACTACGTGTCATATATGTCATCCCTTCATATTGTACTTATTTTAAAAACAAATTGCTAATAATACAAGATATTACTCTACTACATCTTTACATAAGATCTTCACATATAAATTGTTATGAACAAATACTGCTTCATTTCCGTCACTGTCTTTAACAGACTCAGAGGTCTTTTCAATATAAATTACATTATATTATATTTTCGTCTACGTTTTCTCATAGAAAATTTCTTAACATAAATATTTATTTCAACGTTAAGTAAAATGTGCAGACAGGAATAAGATTTATACGTCTATATTATTGAGGAATATATATATATACGTTAAAGCAATAGTCATAATAATTCATAAGCTAATTCGTATAAAAATTTAAGCGACAAAATGTTGCAACGAAATAATCCTGATTATTGGGTCTATGGAATACCGAATTAAATTTGTAGTCAAAGAAAGTTTTGATGAATGATTCTTTATGTCCCATTAATATTCTGTGCCTACCAGAAAAATATCTCGTTCGATATAAAGCATCAGTCTTAATTTTTCATTAAGTATTAACTCACACTATTCAAAAAAATATAAAAAGATAGTAATAATGTTGTTTATATTATTTATTTTTAGTATAAACCAACACCCACAATCACACGCTAACCACAATCATACACACCTACACCGCAAATGGCTGAAGATACTTATTATTTTTATGAAATTGAAAATAAATTAAGCTCAAAAAGCTTTACGTCGATATGAGTTAGAACATAATAATAAATCATATAGCTATATATTGTAGCTTAACATTAAATGAATATGTATTTTTGTATACCGGTAATAAAATTAATTTTAAAATGTACATATAAGGGAACAACGTAATCCCGAGAATATTAAAAATACGGATAATTTCCACTTCACCAAATTATCTGTAAAATGGGTTTAACAACTAATTTCAGATCCTAAGTTACCGTTAAATTTATAAATATTGAAGTGAAACGAAAGAAAATTATGGTCCTGATGTATTTTTAAAATTGAAAGTTATTTTTCTTTCAATAATGATAAAAAAAAATATAATTATTATTTACTTACCACATAGCGATATTACTGTCAAAAGCTTCATCGTAATATTTACGGCGGTCGAAGAAAATTACATAATATTTCTTGTTTCCAATGGCACTACTCTATAATTCTTTACGTCATGTTAATTTTCACTTAATCACATTGTCTTCTATGGTCCGGCATATTTTGCGTTAGTCACTTAACATCGTTTTCGAAAAAAAAATAAAAAAAAAACACGAACAGATTTAAAATTGGAGATAAAATTTGTTCGAAAAAAAAAACAATTTGAAATTTACTCGCAAGTTGTTTACAAGTCACTGAACGCGTCCGTATTCCATAATAGAATGTTCTCGAGCACGGCGTGCGATCCGCCCCGAGTCTGAATATCTTGTGTCCTTGATTTTCCCGCTAGCCCAACGTCATGCGCAGATCGCACCATCTAAAAGGGTCCTTAAGTAGATTAAGTTTTTAAACTTCGACAATTATTGATAAAATGAGATCGAATTTGTTAAGATGGAAGCGTTAAGTGAAAAGTTAGAAAACCAAAGTTTTTATCTTTCGCTTCGGTTGTACACCTTTTGAAATATTATAATGATTTCCGTCAACGTAACTCAATGCCGGTAACAATAAAAGACATTTAATGGCTTTTATAGGTTCTTTTTTTCTAAATATCTTCTTATAAGTGTATGTAGTATGTGTAGGGGTAATTCGACTTTGCTTGTAAAAGAGGAATAGTACTAATTACGATAGTTACTATGAACGAACAGACGGGCATCGAGGTTTTAGTAATAAGGTCTCATTTCCACCTTACGGTACGAGACCTTAAGAAGCTGTCAATTTGTTAAAAATGACAAAAAGGATTTACATTAAATTTATTTGTTTACATCGTTACTTACGTCTTTGCAACAAAGTATACATAAAAAATATAAAAAAAGTAGTACTATACATTCTAGACTATGTTGTGAATACTAAACGTCACGATTCCGAAATAGAAGATATATGTATATTCGATATTCTCAAACTATGGTGGTGCCATCTACACAAAAGTTTTCCGCCGCATTCTCCATTACAAGTACCTACACTATCAAAGCTAGATTGAGACGCGCAGCTGTTTATTGTACTGTGTGCCTGGTTTACACTGAACTCGATAGCAATAAAAGAAAATGACCTAGAATGCTGAAGCATTTCTTGGAAACTACAGATATAAGCGACGAACGTTTATTATTGAAAAATAAAAATCGTTTAACTAAAGCGAAGTATAGTTTTATTTACCTCGTATAAACCTAGTACTTGGTATTCTTATTTATTGATTATGTATGTAGTATGATTTGTTAATGCTTCATTACAGCCCCATCTGATGGCGAATGATGGAGTCTTGGATGATGGGACGCATTAACTTAGAAGCCTACTCACTAGCCTCATTTTTAACCAGACCTATTGTACATACGTAAAAATAATCTTATATATATTTTTTTTTATAGCCAGTAAGGCGATGAAAGAAGCTGACGGGCCACATGATGGTAAGTGGTCACCGTCGCCTATGGACACCAGCAACACCAGAGGAGTCACCAATGCAACGTCGTATATAAAATTGTATATAAAATTGTCATGTCACAATATTGGTAACCATTACTCCTTCGACACGGCTTAACCGATCTTTATGAAATGTTATATGCATATTCAGTAGGTCTCAGATTCGGCTACTATCTATTTTTCACACCCCTAACTGATAAGGGTTGTCGACCCCTAACATTTTTTTTATATTGTGGCATTAAAAATGCATACAAACCTTAATTTTCAACCTTCTATCACCAAGCTCTATTTTTTAATAGTCATTTTCATCTTACACTAGAAATTCCCTAGAAATCTATGTTGGTTGTGTTTGATTGATTGTTTGAACGCACTAATCTCACGAACTACTGGACGAATTTGAAAAATTCTTTTAGTGTATGATAGTCCATTTAAGGAGGAAGGCTATATAACATCACGCTAAGATGAATAGGAGAGGATCAGCAATAAAAAATATTGCGAAAACTACAAAATTTAGAGATTTCTTTGCGTGCGCTGAGTAAACGGTGAAAATTACTCAAAAATCATGTATTACAAAATTGTTCACCTCTTAAAGTTCTAAATAAAAGTCCACGACAGCATATGTCTAGCTTTTAAGGTTAACCCACTATAACCATTTTTATCGTTAATGGCAAAACGACGTTTGCTGGGGTCAGAGAGAAATTTATATGGCAAAACAACGCTTGCGGAGAGAGCTAATAATAGATGTAAAATTCTATTGTGGCTTAATAAGTACTGTATGTTGATACAGTACCAAACATTGTACGTAGACGCACTCAAACAATTTTTCTTTTTTTAAAACTCCAGACTTAGGTACCTACTAAGTTTGAGTAGTATGAGTAAACACGGAACGCGTGAAAGGTCCCATCTTCTGAATAATTCATGGGTAGAAAGTTGTAAAGTGGTAACTTTTTTCGACACATAATGGACTCAGAAACGAACGCAGGTTCGAACAAGGACGATAAATAAGATCTGGCTCGGATATGTGAAAAACATGTGTTACATTGTTTATTCTAGCGCCATTACAAACGTATTCAATATAAATATTTCAATACTATTACCCACATCTGTATATATTATAGTTCTAACCGTGTGTATATCCGTACTTCTCCTAAATTGAATCTATTTTGAGGATCTTTTGTGTTTGTTTAAGTAGATTAGATAGTTATTTCTTTTATTATAACAGATATATAAAACAACGTTATAATTATATAGAACAATGTCTACCGAATTATTATATAATAAATTATTCAAACCTTAATTTTAATTCAAAATGTAGGTATTACTTCAATACACTTATGCACGTCATTTTTTGTTTCTACTATGTTTTTAAGTTAGACACCCAATTAAAGAAACTATGACGATACAGCTTAAAAGAAAACTATTTTTGGCTTCGTTTTTATTTATTTATAAATTATCATATTCTTCATTATCAATGTAATTTAATAGGATATCTACCTCAAAACATCTTTATTGTATATCAGTATATAATATGAAAAAAGATACTATTACTAATGTAAAATAGTACAAATAAAAAATCGAAGACTAAATTATCCCCTATTGTCGTAGTGGTAAAACAAAAGTCATAAAAATACCCTTACTCATTCATGGCTCCTGATAGACAGACAGCTGTTGCGAGCTAACTTTTTGTTATTTGACACGTATGAAATATGAGCAGTACAGGAGCGAAGGTAGAGAAAGTTTGAAGGCCAGGATTCAGAGTATGACGCACGAAGAATAAATTGTTTCAGCTACTTTATGTGTCTAGCTGATTACAGGAATTTTATGTGACCAGGTAAATGATCTTGGTAGGCATTTTTACAATATTAAGAGCATTTACGATGTATATATTTACGCCAATATTTTAATTCAATTAATATTTATTTGTTTAAATTTATGTCACTTCGTACAAAGAAACAAAATATGGCATTGTCCACCAGTCAAGTGGATGAGGAAATAGCTTATGTTAGATGATAAAACTTGAGATATAATATGGTTTATAGAGTTGCTTAATAACAACAAATCTATCTATACTAATATATAAAGCTGAAGAGTATGTTTGATTGATTGAACGGGCTAATCTCAGGAACTACTGGACCGATTTGAAAAATTGTTTTTCTGTAAG
The DNA here is from genome assembly GCA_018248895.1 of Carystus phorcus. Taxonomy (NCBI): domain Eukaryota; kingdom Metazoa; phylum Arthropoda; class Insecta; order Lepidoptera; family Hesperiidae; genus Carystus; species Carystus phorcus. The sequence continues at coordinate 5,634 of DWJN01006699.1, read as the reverse complement.
ATAGTCCATTTATGGAGTAAGGTTATAGGCTACAAAACATCACGCTAAGACGAATAGGAGAGGAACATATATATTGCGAAAACGGCAATATTTTGAGATTTCCTTGCGTGCGCTGAGTATACGGTGAAAGTTACACAAAAATCATGTATTACGAAATTGTACCCCTCTAAAAGCTCTAAATAAAAATCTGCGACAGCATTGTCTACCTTTTAAGGTTAACCCACTATAACCATTTTAATGGTTATCAAAATAATTTATATACCACAACACCATTTGCTGGGGTCATCTAGTAAATTGTAAATAACAACATGTCTTAATTATCATTATCGGTTGTTCTAAAATGATCTCGATCGGACAGATGGTTGTTGATTTACACTCGAAAATGTTGATTTTTTTCTCGTATATACATATATCCAACAGTATTTAATAAACAGAATCAACGAAACAACGAATGAAATTTATAAAAATTCTTTCTTTCTTTAAATTTGACATTTTTAATATGTGTAGCAAACGCTCGCAGAGTACGGCTAATATATAAAATACCATCGAAAGTTAACAACTTTAACATGGATAAATTTAAAAGCGGAAGAAACTCGCGCGATGTCACTTTCCTGTCAATTATCCTTACACTTGCACTTTAGGCGACATGCAAGTTAATATGCCATTGGAATACGGAGATATAGCAAAGTTTTAAGACGTATAAAAATTCCATTGGCACAACGAAGAAGTACAGCAACTTTCAGGAATATTCAGGAATATTTCATGATATTAGAGAAGCATAAAGTTTTACACTACATCGTAATTTTGAATGTGTGGGGTGTAAATTTTACGCACACAGAACCATTGCGTCCGTGAGTAGAATACGAATACGACACGCTATTACTTTGATCACTTCTGTTCATCCTTCCGCTTTATAGACTTACCAGCGTGGTGATCCGTTTTTCATGATCGCTGGATTCGCTGGAGAAACGATGTTGATACTTGTTAAACATTGGGATTTATTATTACTTTACATAATACATTGGTAGCTTAAATCTCTACAGCATTAGAACTACTCATTTTTAGAGTTCTTTTAACTGATGGAAAAATAAAACCACTATCAGTAATGCCTTTGTAACATGACAAGCAACAGCTTTCGAATACAAAATCATCCAAGTTGTGACCCCCTATAAGAAGTTATGAGGTAACACACATTAAAAAATACAGTCGAATTGTGAATTTTATCCTTCTTTTTGAAGTTGGTTAAAAAATGTATACATATACAATCTTTCTTATAGCGCACCGGAAGATAATAACAGAAAAGCAATCAAAATCGTTTCCAATATGTGCTTCTTATTCGCTCTTTATTTCACGTGTCAATTAATATAGAATTAATATTACATAAAAATTTAAAAATATTTTTTAAAAAGTAAATAAGTTGAATGTACAAAAAGGTTTACCTACATACTAAATAAAAATACGTATATAAAACCTAGTTCTGTCGCGTACATTTCTATTCGTGTGTACATCCTCTATAAAATACGATACCATTACGTTCCCGCTATCAACGTAAACAAAAACCAATCTCGCAATTACCTTTGATTTGAAAATCAATTCCTTCGCGTTTTTAATTAAAGTTGTGCACCAAACATAATAGACAATCAAATAAACATTCATTTCAATCATCGGGATTATTTTCAAAGAAATGTTTGTCAATATTTGTTCGTTTGCAGCTGTTTTAAATTTTTTCATTTTATGCTTTTATTTTTCTTTACTTTACGAGCTACCGCAGCAGATAAAGTCAGATGACGTTTTCAATACTATTGTTTACAATCTTCGCGACGGTCCGTATCTTTACCGAGAGTATGTTAAAAAGTACGGAAAGAGATATAATAACCAAGCTGAGTATCGAGTACATTATCTGAATTTCATGGAAACTCTCAAAACTATAAATGGAATTAATTCGGTTCCTGGATCGCAAAAAGTCACACCAAATCAGAATGCAGATTTGTCCGATGAGGAAAAACGAAGAATTGCCATAGAGAAATCTGGAAAAATAGATAGTGAGCTTCGAGTCATAATGGGGAAACCAGTTGAATCAAAGTTGAGCATGTCGTCGATGTTGAAATTGATTAAGAAATAAATCCTCATTGGACCTTTTATTGTTTGACCTATAGAAATATAATGTACATACATATATTGACTCTAGATTTATGTTGTTTACTTGAGGTAATCTTACTATTAATATGGAAGTTCGGATGAATGTTTGTAATGCTCAATTACATAACGGCATTAAATTTAATATTTGAAAGAGATAAATTATATGCCGGAAGTAATTACGAAAAAAAATGGCCTATATAAAATGTCGGGATGTCGGGGTTTCCGAATGATCAAACCACTCCTCCGCACGCAAGCCGTTGTCATTAATATTAGTTTATTATTATATTATATTTATCACTTTAATACAATTTTAATACAAAAACAAAAATTTATTAATAATCTTTATTAATTTAAATTTAAATTAAATGTTACAGAGGCATAAGGTAAAGAACACAACATTCATACAATTATAACATTATAGTAATTCGTAAGAACACTGTAAAATGTCGTCAGTTACCTAAATGATTAATGATCTTAATAAAAATGCTAAAGATATAAACGACCGACAATGTTGCTTATAGGAAACCCTTCCAGATATCCCATGGGCAGAGAAGACATTAAAAAGACACCAAATGGGTAGTAGCGTTGGACAAATGTAAACATTGTACACGTTTAGTATATTTGCATATACGTGAACTTTTGGGTAAAATAAATACGCCGGGTATGTTGAATATATAAACACAATAATTTACATATAATTTCCGCAACGTATAGGTATCTCAAGTCACATATAAATACCTCATGTCACAAAATTAATGTCCATTGCCAACATTGTCGAGTATACAAGTTGGAAAAAGTTGATGTACACGTTTAAATAGTACCAATCTATTTTATTTTCGCTCGTCGAACAAATTCATAAAAACACTTATTACGCTTAATGAGTATTTTTTTGTATCTGATTAATGAATGAAAATCAACTTAACTATATTACTTTATTGCACACGAAAATAAATTAACTTTTAGAACACATAATGTACACATCGCACCCTTAGTAATATAAGGGCACAACTTAAAAAATTGGATATTTGAGTTTTTGGAATAAATGGATAACCCATTTGTAAAAATATTGTAATATTGTAAAAATATAACCCATTTATGCCAAGAACTCAAGAATCCATTTTTTTTTGTTGTGCCCTTATACTAAGAGCGCGACATAACATAATTATGTACACTCTGTTAGCGTACTCTTGGGTTAGTGGTGTACAAATAAAAAAAATACGCGTACCTATATATTGTCAAGTGATGCATGTTTTCCTTTATCTCATTAAACATTAAAAGTAGCCTGACCGTTCTGAACAGAATAGATACATTGCATAACTATAATAGCTCTTTTAACTTGACCTCTTACTAAGGGAGTATTGGATCAAATAACGGAATTAAGAAAACGACGAAAGAATAGGAAGATAATGTAAGGAAAAATAATTTACAAAGCAACCCTTAACATTTTACTAGCACTTAATTTTACTGAATTATAATAATGACAACCTTCGTTGTCATGACAAGATTTAGACCAAGGATTTATTCGCAGGATAGCACCTAAAGTTTCATCGAGTTCGTCCTGAGTTACTTAAGCCAATAAGATTTAAATACAACTATTCAATTTCAACCACATCATTGCAAGTTCCATTTAGATGAGAGTTATCACAAAGGGTTTAGCTAGTTCAGAACTTTGTTTATACCCAACAGAGGAAGTCGTCATAAATATCGGTAGACTTCGCTTGTCTAACTTGAACGAACTACTTCGTTGACACTAAAGTTAGAGTGCTCAATATCCTGTTAGTCGCAAACTAAGCGATTACGGCTCGCCATTAATTGTTTACCTTACTGAGGCTGTTTTTGTTATGTGCGAAAAAATATAAAAGACAAATTGTGGTTAATTAATTGTGATAATTTTTTTTTTTTGTAAAACCACTTAAGATCTTAGAATTTATTTATACGTGTGTGATATTTCAAAAACATAAGCTATAGCTGTGTTAGGTCACGATAGATGGCACTCGCAGTGAAGTTATTAAAAATCAATATTTCTGAATCATTAATCAATAACGTTTAAATAATTACGTTGAATTGATATAATAAAAAACAAAAAAACCATATAATATTTTTGAAACTAAAACTTTTCATTAGCATCATATTTGTCACAATTACTTTTATTCGCAAACGGGGTGGTAACTGAGATAAATTTAAGAACCAGTACTGTACAGTCTTTTCATTTTCAAATTATGAATCCCATTTCCTGTTCGCTTTCACTCGATAACCGCTCCGTTGACTTCGAAACTCGCAGTACGTGACTTTAACACAAGAAGCCTGTGGCAACACCGGTCGAATTTTTTCCCAAGAATGGATTTTACGGGAGAAAAACTGCAATTTTCTGCAACGGTGTCGGTAAGTTGTTACGCCGCCGTGCACTGACGTTGAGATAAATTCGATAGTCGATAGGATTTTTCATTACACGCTCTGAACACTCGCGCTCTTGAATTTATAGACAGCCCTTCGTCTCCTTTCTATTACCTATATTATTCTAGTTTCCGTTTTGCATTGATGTGATCGTAGCGAACTGTCGCAGATTAACTAGTGTTCGGTTTAGCTATCCATAAACAGGTTTTAGAATAAGAAACTGTAGCAAACGTACAGTGCTTAGTAACCTAGGCTTAATGGGATCCCCAATTATATGAACGTTTATTTTAATTTCGTCAACGCTGACAGAATATCTATAACACATCGTCCTAACTTTATTTAAATTAAAAGTTTAATTAAGCCGCGTCTGAATGCACAAACAAATGCAGGAAAGAAATAATTTTATGGCATAATATATTTTGGTTGTTGTACCTACCCACCCCATAATAAATTTTCTCATTTTGATGGTATAAAAAACATAGTTGAGCGCAGAGTTTTAAAGGTTATGGAAGTACCGATAAAAGAATTATTCGAAAATAATGTCAAGTAAAAGTTTTCGAAAACAATACTAATTGAATTTCAAAAATTCGTGTGACAATAATTCATTTTACCTTGTGCTTCATGGAAATTAACTTCAATATTATTCTTATAAAAATATAGCGGAATATTCATCTACTTTTTAAAATTATTAAACATTTTAATATACCAAATTTTTCACTATAGCGGCCATAATTTTTCAAATTATTGTCTGTTTTCCGATAACAATATGAAAATCTTTGATACATGCTAAGTTTACAATTTATAGTATGTATTTATGCAATATTTCCTATTCCGGCATAGATCCGTCCCCGCAGGATAAAAGATAAAAGGTAGGAACGGAAGTTGTATTAATAAACAATGTTTCAGATATTTTCGGATTTATTGCCGCAAAATATGTCTCCATTTTAAAGAACTCCGAAAGCAGTAGGTAGTTTAAAGACCATTCGATGAAATTTAAAAATATATATTTCATGTAGTCCCATTAAAATTTGAGCAACATTTGATGTTTAGTTTTTGAGTTATCTCTAATTATGCGCATTTATTTGATGCGTATGATATACG
>DWJN01006698.1:0-10488 GCA_018248895.1 Carystus phorcus | reverse complement strand
GACTTCATAGAACTTTCACGGTAATATGCGTGTTATATGAACGAAATTTTGACAAGCCTTTCAGAAACTGGCGGTTAGTCTATTTAAGCTAGGGTAGGCCGGAAGAAAAAAAAGTCGGAGAAAGAAAACTCCCGGTACTCTTTTTAAAAAAAGGTCAATAGATGACAAAATATACATATATACATATACAGTGTACAATACGAATTTTATCAGCTTTAGAATTAATAGTTAAATAGTGTGTTAGTCTGAAACAGGATAATAGTATTTCGACTCATTTGACTAAGAAGTAGAAGTAAAAAGAACACAAAGTTACATCCTCCGTCCATCATTCCATCCATTTGTTAAAAACCATTTACAGTTTATTTCAGAAGAGAATACCTCGTACTGTCGACTTATAACCCGTCTCAGTGTCCTGCACTGGCACAATATTTATATTTTATATTTCTCTTTGGAAAGTAATTTTTTTGTAGTGACGTTTTTACTTCAGAGAAAATAAAATTATAGAAAACGCTCGCAGATTTTCACTAACAAAAAACCCTTTTTGCAATAGCATCAGCTACACCAGCGTACAGTATGCCTAATGAAACGGGGAGGTTGACAGGAGCTTAACAAGGATGGAGCTCCTTTATACCCTGTTAAAGTAACCGATTACACTGTCAAGCAAATGTCTTAAGATCCTCAAGTCGTTCAATCACAACCAAGCAAACCGTAGAGTGCTATAAACGCTGCCTTCCCTATCAAATCGTAACAAGCACAATCCTTTTACGTACTGCATTCCCCAGGGAGATCCTCCCGACAAACACTTTCATTATCCCCTCATAAATATTTTACAGTCCCCGCGGGCTCCTGAACAAGTCTAGCTACAGCATTCAAAGATTAACTCTTTACAGTTACAGACGTTTCTGGGTTTTACGATGTCTGTGGCTTAATAACATGATCTGTACTGATTGAGTCACGGCGAAATAATACTAATACATAACGCCACACGGTCATAGCCCCACACTAGGATACTCTTTGTCGCGGGAGCCATGGACAACACAGAAGACAATTACACACGCCCAGACTGAGAACAGAAATTTAAATTCATCATTCAAATTTTCGCCTCGCTGGGAATCGAACCCAGAACACTTTGATAGGCAGATCAGTATCATCAGTGTAACCTTTGCAGTTTTATGATGTTAACGAATGTTAAATTCAGTACTGAAAGCAAATTTAAACACGCTGCTTCCAAAGTAACAAATAGCAGAAATTCATACCTAAAATCAAAAAGGTACTCGTATAGTTTATGCTACTCGTATATCACAAAGTTCGCTTTGACACTTAAGCACGCTCCATGCAGGCTTCAATTATAACGAGGAGGCGGATTCATTTACGAGGAATTCAAGTTTGAATTTACATACAAAATTACTGTAGGAATCTATAGTATAACGTTTACCTATGGCTCCACTATAAGGCACTGGTTATGTATTTTAGTGGCAAATGATTAGACAGGCCACCTGATATTAAGTGGTTACCGTCGCCCATGGACATTCGTAACGCAGAGGCGTCACCAGTTCCCTGCCGGCCGACAAGGAAGCGATAGAACCGCTTCTTGAAGGTGGGATCATCGTCATCGTGTCTCATAATTTGAGGAAGTCTAGAACAAACTCATTCCCCGTGTGGTGTCAGATTGTAGAATAACAGCACCCATATCTCCCTTGGGTATCATCATCAACTAAGGGACTGAGAGTGAGAGTGGGCAACAGCGCTCTCTTATGAAGTACGGACCGTCATACTGCGGTGCGGGTAAGGGGAGACCACTACAGTATTTTTCCCAAGAAAGACGCCATTGAGCAACACTATAAAATACAACGGTGGCCATGTGAGCGTGCCATCAACCCTCAACCGACGCCCATGACCACTCTACCAAGAGTTTAATGACAGAAAAGAAGAAGAACATACACATACAAAAATGGCGAGAAACTGTGAAGCAAATAATTTTTACCTGGATCACCACACGACCACGACCGTTCCGTCAAGGACTCACCGACTGAGAAGAGAGCATACACCACAGGGCACCTTTGTTAAAGATTAGTGTCCAGCCCAAGTGTCGGAAGTTATTATACCCGAGGGCGTATGATATTGCTTCACGATTGCTGTATTTTATAACGGGACCGGCAGCTTAAAGTACCCGCCGAAACACTGAAACACTTAAAAATTTCGAAGCGTAAAAATAAGCGGTCACAAGCTAAAAACCGACCGCGTCTATAGTTGCTTAACTCAATCAATCATTTAAAATCAACATAAGTCATGGGAGGACTATAAACGCGTTGTTATTTTTATTTAGTATAAGTTAACTTGTCGATAGTAAATGGTGAGGGCGCCTAAGATCCTGGACGCATTAACTGGTAATAACCCTCAAGAATCTACATGTATATATAAATAAGCAAACACAAAACAGTACAGAACAATTTTCTTATTTATTTGTAAACCTGTTTTAATTTTTTTGTTGGCTATTGACGAGCTTCAGTGTCCTTAAAAATAATTTTATTTATTTCACTACATTTGTACGGGCCGGTGTTGTACGTTGTTTTAAGTTAAATTTAAGACTGTAAATTATTGTTTCCGTCCGTTTAAATGATGATTACGGACGAATTTCAACCGCTGGAAAGCACTCATTATATTGAGTCATTGAAAATTAATCATCTAATTTATCAATTAAAATTAAATCCTTGTAAGTTTATAGCACGATTATCTAAGACTAAAAATTTGAAGTGATACTCTGAGTGCAGACCAAAAATTGCCAAAAGTGCAAATCATAGTTCCAAATTTAAATATTCATTTTGCGCTACAGATTTTCAGCGGACAATTTTTCAAACGTAGAAGGACTTGATCTGCCCCGGTGAATCTGGGCGCTCAGTCCTCGCGAGGTTTGCTCCCGGAGAGGTCGTGCCGCGCATCTTCTAACCCAACTTCCAAACGTTCCCGATACGAATTCAAATAAGTATAATATTAAAAAAAAAAGTCGGCTGACATTTTCCTGCATCCGTCGGTAATATGATTAAAACTTTTAGACATTTTTTGTCAGAAAAGTTACGTTTCTTTTAAGATAAAGTTTCGATATTTTAATCACATATATAGCAACGGTATATTTAAAATTGAATTAATTAATTTTGTTTGTGTTGTGACGTGTTGGGCGAAGTTTTCGATCCATTAACCGAAGACAGGAAGCTATTAAATTTGACGTCTCGCCAACAGGATGTGATGTAAGTATATGCTATATTTTTTAATACGTCAAGTTCAATTTTAATACTTAACAAACGACACGATATACTTAGTGATGTAGATAAAAACCAACGAAACCACTTAGTAGGTAAGTCTTATCAATCACTTGATCAATGAGAGGCAATTAATTGATCAAAAATAAAAATATTGGCAAATTATTTACTAGCTCGAAAGTTGGCCGCTTATTTTAAAAGCTCATGAATAAATAAATGAGCCATCTGAAGGCAATTCATCCCCGCCCACTCATTCGTAACATCAAAGGTATCACATATCATAATTCAACGATAAAGAAGCAGGAAAACCGTTTTTCAACCGGTTGCTCAATTTGGTAACAAAACAGGAAAAAATATTTCAGGTAGTAGATCACATACTTTAGTAGACTTTAAGTGTTATCAGAATTTGACGGGATGGTTCAACCGATAGGAGAGACAGCGGATCTGAAAAAACCCCGCAACGGTCAAGAAGATCCTTGCTTTATTAGCTCCTCAATTTCTTAGGAGAACAAAGTTCAAAAATGATTATTCTATCAACAGTATTTAGCCTTTCGGAAGCGCTTTTATCAAGCGTGATCCTCAAGTCTATGTAAATGAAGTGTCCCATATTTTGTCCATTATACAGAATACGCTTATCGTGAACGCCCTACTTATTATCATTCTTTGCCGATACAGGAATAATGTGGGATAATATAAACGTACGTTAATGTTTGTTACCACGACATTTTCCTTGTGCTGTCTTTGACACAATGGAAATATGTATCATATTTTGCGGGAAAAATTATTAATAAATCGCTTCGAAAAATCATGTAAACTAAATTATGATCAAAAATCTCTTCAGAGACATTTTCTCATACGATTTTTCCTTCTGTGTACAAGGGAAATATCTAACGTAATACGTGAAAATTTTCTGGTAATAATCCATCTGAAACAAGAAAAAATATTGTGTCAAAAACATTTTGTAGTGATTAATAAAAAGACGTCCTGCAGAAAGGTCAGGTGAGAAGCTACCTAAATCGGCGAGCATGTATGAAAAGAGCGATGAAAGTTGATAAAGCGAGAGATATAATGTCAGAATCGTAGCAAATGGAAGGAAGTGGTATCTGCCTACCCCAAAGGGAAAAATACGTAATTATATGTATGTATATGTAACATTAGAAAATACCTAAAACATTGTCCAATAAGTACAAGAAAAGAAACAACATTTTTTTTTTAATTTTATAATGCGCTACATAGTTGAACGCGGCGCGCGTTGCTACGCATAACAATAAATCAACATTTCTACTGTAACTCATAAACTATGTGTCCGATCGATATATTTTTTTACCAGAAACTTTATCAGAGAATTCTGAACAAATTTGCTAAATTCTTTGATGCTCTATCTTCTACCATTTCAGAGTCTATCTAAGTCTAAGGACCTACAGACAAACATTTATTTTTATATATAAAGATTTAAAGCATAGTTACGTCTAACTCAATCTTGCATATTATGTCCGCCGTCAAACCATTTGTCGTGTTCTGATTAGGAGTTTGAGAGCCGGCTTTTCTTTCACTTTTTTCTCAGTCGACAACGCATCAGTCAACGGCTTTGGTGTTACTAATGTCTATGGGAGACTTTAACCACTTACCATCATGTGGACCAACTCATTTGCCGGTTGGTTACATAAAAAAATCGAAGTCAACACGAAAATGTTTCACACTTTATTCGTAGTTATACAATGTCTAAAAGAACTCACGAGAAAACAATTTCGTTAAAAATATTTGTGTTAAACGCAGCCGAAAGGAAATTTTATTGGCGTTAATTGAGAAATCACCTGTCTAGAAACAAATGCAAAAAAAGAAACTGTGTTTTCTTATTATTTTTAATGTTTTCGTTCATTTTATCATTGGTTAGATCATGTTTTTTGTAGGGAGTTTAGTTTGTGTAAAATTAGGTATGTTGACTGACAAATACAAAAACAAAACAAAATACGGTGATGAGAGAGGATCAATGTGGAAGACTGATAAGATGATGATTCTGCTTCTTCAGTAAAAACAAACCAAGTTTCATTTGATTTTACGTTTAGTCAATACACTTCGAAACTGAGAAGGTGAATATGAAATTACCTTTAAAAGGTGGTAATATTTCTCTTATATTCTTATAAGACGACGAAAAATAATTTATCTATTTACGTATTTTGCCATTACGTGATTCGTCAATCGAATTTTGCCATCTGAAGACAGTGAAAAAGGTTTAAACTTCGACCTACACCGAGTAACATCATTACATTTTTACGAAACATTGATTTTCTTTAGCCAAGTTCGTGACCGGATGAGATAGCCATTATAAAACAATCAGCAGCAAAGAATACAAAAACTGGCAATCGAGGAGCCATTTACGTTATTGCAAAATCGATATCAGGCTCCTAGGCTTTTCGGTCTGAGTTTTTTGTTCAAGCCTGAAACATAAAATTATTGCGAGTTTTCAACTACATTTAACTTTGGAGTAAAATCAAACTCTTCTTCCTGTTCTTTGTGGATTTTTATAGAAACGGGTGTAATTGTAGCATTAGATTACCTATTTAGAAAGGTTTGTAAAACTAAGTTTAATCTCCACTGATTAGTGCTTGGTGCACGCTTTACTTAGTTACCATTCCTTCTCTGACTTGTTTGGTGGAAATGTTAATTTTAAATATACTATACTAATAATATAAAGCTGAAGTTGATAGTTTAAACGCGCTAATCAAATCAAGCCAAGAACTACTGGTTCGAATTGAAAAAATCTTTTTCTGTTGTATAGTACAGTTACCGAGGAACGCTATATAACATATCGCTACGACCAATAGGAGTTCAGTAGTGATAAGAAATGATACAAAAACGGGACAAATGTCCCAAGGTGATACCAAGTTCGCCCGGTCTACTATTTTAAATATTTATGTGTTCACGGACCCGGCAGTATCAACTAACCGTACTTTAGCAACTACAAACATAACCATTAGCTTAGTAAGCAGATGCAGTAAACTCGTACACTCAAACAGATATTGCAAGTTAGACCTTCATAATATGCATCTGGAGCAATGTTGCAAAGTTCAAATGTCTGATTTCGAGTTGAAATTAAATAAGTAATCAGATTACAACAATTAGCAAGAAAACGTGTATAATAAGGAAAATATGAGAACGTGAAATCATCTATTTCATCTTTCTTCGGTATATTCGTTTTGTTCTGTCAATATTTTTTAGTAATATAATAGAAAGAGAAGTTAAATGTTTGGGACTTTTCACTCAACCGCTGGAATTTTGATTTCTGTAAATAACCGACAAACAAGTAGACGAGCTATCTGATACGTTGGTAACCTCGTCCTGTAATATAAATAATACCAAAGCATCACGAGGAGATTTAAGAAGACAGAGAACCAATAGAAGAAATAAAGAAAGTATCGGCAAATATCCAGCTGAAACACGAGCAATCACTCCGGAACTGACTCAACCAAGAAGTTGGTAACTATCCAAGGAGGCTTTACGTAAAGATACTAAAACCAGTAAGAATATTAATGACTTAATAATAATTACGGTCCGATCGCAAGTTCGCAAGGCGGACTAGCTAGTAACACTGCTGAACAACATTTAACTTTAAGAAGAAACTTATACGAGTAGGGTACTCTAAAAGCAGTACACACTCCCATTACTTAAAAAAGGAAAAGTGGCTAATGTGTTGTTCGTTCTGAAACCAAGCCCACCTGTTCGTTTTTTGAAGTCTCGAGGCGAGTGCATGTATGACGGTTATGTGTGATATTTATAAAAACATTTCTACTGATTCTTTTTTATTTTTTCGGTTAGTCATCTTTTTTGAAACCTGGATTTGGATTTGTATTAACAGCTTACATTTTGACGCGGTGATTCACTTATTTCGCTGTTTCTTATCTTCGATGATGATTCTCCCTTAAGAAGTGGTGACGTTACAAATAATAATATTCTTAATGTGTATTGACAAATTCCTAACTGATTTACTTCATGAAAATTTATATTATAGAAATTAACAATACCTAGCCTAACGAACATACTTTTATGTAATGCAAATACATGCCAAGGAATTTGCTTAACGTATTCAAAATATACAAAAACACCTGAACATTATGAAGAGCACAACGAGAAATTTCTTGTTAAAAATAAATACATGTTTTTATAATAACATTCCATCGTAAAATTTTATTATCGTGGAATATAACACGCGGAATATTCTTCCATTACCCACAGTGTATTCTTAAAAGCTTTCAGATGCTCACCGTATATGATTTTTTTTCTACGCTTTCTAAATCCTGATTTACGTTTGGACGCCACGTAAACTTGAATTTCAAATATTTAAAGAGTACAGCTAGCTTAACGTTGGTATTCATTTGAGTTGGAGCTTGGAGTATTGTCATTTTATAATCTTCTCTTACTTCTACTGACCTTGGAAGTAGAGGTAACAACGGTAATTCTAAAGCTGCTAGAGAAGGCCATGACGCGAAACTCTTTGAATCCTCACGAAAAGACCGTCTTGATTAGCAAGAATCTCAACGTGAGTTTACCGATTAATTATCCGTAGCATATTGTTCGACATCCCTAAGCAACGTTTTAAGAGCCACATTTTGTTGAGTCCATTTTAGTTTATAAAATACTGCCTAACTCGGATCCACGCTTCAAAACAGCTTAAAGTTTTTATGAGATAGTCGTAACTTGGAGTTTTATAAAGTAAATAAGTCTTCCGTAGCTTCGTTTGCTTGTTCACTTTTTACCTATTTTCCAGACCACCTGCTAGTTGATTTTGGGAATACATTATTATCTGACTACAGTAGATAGAAGTAAACAAGTGTAGCATCATTCGATGTATTTTTGTTATGACTCCATTGCAAAAACAAAAACATATAAAGATGGTTTAGATGACGGTGTGGGCTAAATTCTAAAACAGCATATGACAAAAAATTGAGTCTAGTGTGAGTATATTTCCATATAGGGAAAAATAAAAGATTTTGAATTGTGAGAACAGATTGAATTGTTTAGGCTTTTGAATCACGCTATTGTACGCGATCGTAAGGAAAAGGATCTCAAGTAGAAAATTCTTGACCCGGACTTTGCTGTTTTTTTTTAAATAAATCTAATATCTCCTTTACAAGGACAGCTATTATCGTTCCTTTAGACATATAATTCAATTAAATTTAAAACATGAAGGCATTAGAAGCATAATTAAAATTTGACACTTAAATAATTTATAATATTTATTTGTAAATATAATTATGAGCGGGAGATATTTGCATTTACTATCATTTTGGAAACGTGTGTTTTCAAGAAAGTAAGAAACGGCGAGAGAAACTCCTCCGCGCATCTTTTAAAATAATACACTAATTATATCGCAAATTGAGTAGAACCGGCTATAGCAATTAATTCCCCTGCGGCTTTGTCATTAATTCATCTACATAATAGATATATAGGAAGCGGTACAAAATTTTTTATCTGATTTTCTTCTAATCCTTCAGTTGTCCCTCTTAAGAATGAAATGGAATCATTACAGATTTTATTTGAGATGCTGTCTCTAATTGCCTTTCATAATTCGGTACACTCAGTACAACGATATATATTACTAGATGAACCAGCAAACGTTGTTTTGCCATATAAATTATTATTTGAGAACTATTTTTATAACCATAAAAATGGTTATAGTGTGTTAACCTTTAAAGCTAGACATATGCTGTCGCGGATTTTTATTTAAAACTTTTAGTGGGGAAAAATATTGTAAAACATGATTTTTGAGTAACTTTCACCGTTTACTCAGTGCACGCAACAAAAGCTCAAAATTTTGCCGTTTTCGCAATAGCCTTTATTGCTGCTCCTCTCCTTTTCATTTAAGCGTAATAATATATAGCCTATAGCCTTCATCTATAAAAAAACTATCTTACACTGATAGAATTTTGAAATCGGTCCAGTAGTTCCTGAGATGAGCGCGTTCAAACAAACAAACTTTTCAGCTTTATATATTAGTATAGATATAGATAACTTTTTCTGGGTGTGCCGTTTTGGTCATATAAATCTGGGACGTGACGAGTAGTTTTTAAGTTATCCCTAATAATGTTTATTTACTTGACGTGTATGACTTCGGATATTGAAATATTTAATACAGTGTATTATGTGAAATCGGTTTTTGTTTTGTTCATTAACAAAGCGATTTTATCGGTCTAGATTATACATGCATAGAATGCTCTTAAAAGTTTATTTTTTAAAACGATATTTTCCGCTTTAGTTGTACAAAATCAACTTTAATCCTTTGGATGAAAACGATTTCAATAATAATATTCGTTGTACGAATGCTATGAACACAAACATGAATGTAATTCCAGTCATCATATTTGAATGAAAATTATTAAAGCGTTCATTGGAAACGTCATGAAATTCCAATATGTTGGAAGCTGATTTGGCCGAGGGCAATCTGCGTGTGGAATAATACAAATGACTTTATACGCAATGATGATGATCTGACAGCTTAATGCTCTGTTGTTATTGTTGAACGTTAATATGAAACATATAATATTGTAATTTATATATATAATTGTTTCTTCTCCTCTTTATAAGGCACCCTTGCGAAACGATGGTAGATGCAAAATATTTGACGTTCTATAAATGTATTTATAAATACCTACGTGAAATAAATGATTTGAGTTTGAGTTTAACATTAATATTCGCTTCGCTTCGAGATTAATTCTTACAT
Source organism: Carystus phorcus (assembly GCA_018248895.1). Classification (NCBI taxonomy): domain Eukaryota; kingdom Metazoa; phylum Arthropoda; class Insecta; order Lepidoptera; family Hesperiidae; genus Carystus; species Carystus phorcus. Next base: position 513 of record DWJN01006698.1, on the reverse strand, counting down.
GTAAATAGTATATTAGTGAATCACCCAAAACAACAAACTCGTTTCTGTCTATTAAAATATGCGTTTGACGTTTTATATTTTTGTATATATAATTATTCTGTTCGTGACGTATGTCATCCTCATTCTTAACAGTTGGATCTATTTTGATAATATAATTTTGTATTTAAGTGGATTTGAGAATGGTTTAAATTCACAATTTGATCTGTTGATAATAGTTTTTATGTCGCAGGATAATTTGTTGCATATATAATGTTAGTGTAGATATGTTCTAAATATTAGAAATTACATATAGGTACTAAACTATAAAAACTCCTTGGAACATTTGCTATCTCCTTAACCTTTTGATCTTCAATTCCAAGTAACAAGTATAATTCTAGGTATACAGTATCTCAGACATATCTTTAGATGTTTACTTACATTTGGATGTAACACACGTCATATGTCAAGTGTCACTCCAATTGTTAAGTGGGTTCTGTGTGATAAGGTACTAAATACATTGATAAAATATTTAAT
>DWJN01006697.1:0-10489 GCA_018248895.1 Carystus phorcus | reverse complement strand
CTCAACAGAGGTGAAAGCGTGTAAGCGTGCGAGGTACCAGGCCCTAAAGCTCGATACAAAACTAAAATCATCGTAGCTACTTATATAGTTTGCGTGGTAAAGTCGATAGCGTGATTCAGGAACTGCTGCAGAGCCATCTCTTGATAAGTAGGGTAAACCATATTGGGTTCGTTTCTAGGTCGATACGCTATACTAGTGACATCTAGTGTTGAATAGTGTTACAATTCTTAATATTTTATCTTATATGAAAATATTCTGATATGGTGACAAGAAGTTTTCCGAAATATTACATTCGTTGGTGATATTTTGTGGAAATCCTAGTTCGTGGGATATGTAAGGGATTTTTTTGACCCGGCGAAGTTGGCATTGCATCAGAAGTAATAATGACGTGATGATTGACATAACTTCTTCATTTGTTAATCGATTTAAATAAAAAAGCACTTAATGTTAAGTGAAGACCATGACAATATAATCCCGAAAACTGCATTTAAGTCGGATTAACCGTTTCTAAGATTGGAGTGCACAAGTGTACTAAATGAATAAACATTGTTTTGGGTTCTCTTGAAAATTAATGATTTTTTAAATATATTGGCCATGTGCAGACAGCAATCAGTTACAGATTTATTATATGTATAGATTTAGATGTTATATAATGCATCTAGTCTAATACAGTTCTGAATTAGTTACGTTAAATACCTCACAATTCAGACAAAAAGTTGTCTTTGAACGGAACTGCAAATCAAGATGGCCATAATGTTTTCATAGCTGCTTTTTGCAGCGACCGAGGTATCTTGTTCCAGATAATAGCATCATTCATTGCATTAAAAGAGCTACATCGTCTATTGGCATGTGGTTTCTTGTTCCGTATAAAAATAATAATCAATTTTAACACTATATACATTTAATAATGTAGAACTATTTAAAAAGCTTACTGACTGTAATGGGGCAGAAGAGAATACTAACCTCAATCCCATTTCGGGCTAGAAGAAGCGCCAAATCGCTTAGATGTTCGCTTAGAACTTCGAATCACTACATAGTATAAAACAAAGTCGCTTTCTCTGTCCCTATATATCTATGTATGCTTAAATCTTTAAAACTACGCAATGGATTTAGATGCGTTTTTTTAATAGATAGAGTGATTGAAGATGAACGTTTATATGTATAATACATTCACAGTTTTTCTGTAGTGTATTTAGTATCATCATTGCACCCGTGCGAAGCCGGGACGGGTCGCTAGTAAGGAATATATTATTATTACCAATATCATCGTATCCTGCTGTGAAGCCTGTTACTATCGTCCTTTTACAAGAATCAGTCGCCAAAAGATTCGTTGGAACACGTCAACTTGGCACCCAGTACTTTCTTTCTACTCCCTTCGTTATTTGCTGACAACGCATTGGTGAGGCCTTGGTATTAATGAATTGGCTCGTCTGATAGTTTTTCATTCGAGTTAAGCGTTACGGTTAGTTGTATAAGAAATCTGAATGAGTTTAAATTTATGTTCTCGGTCTGGGTGTGTATCCTTGGTCTCTGTGTATACAATAATCTTAATGTGGGGCTTTGAATGTACGAAGTCGAAGTCTAGTTAAAATCATTTATTTCGTCTTAGGAACTCACAACTCACTTAACGAAAGTCAAAAATACTACAAACAACAACCTCAGTCACATTATACATATTTTATAAACACCAAAAAAATATTGTTAATAAAATCGGTTACTGATCTAGTAATCAGCAGCTGATCCTAGAAATACCTTATGTCTCGATAGACAAAACCTATCTTATCATCGGCTTTATAAAAAAGAAAGTAAAAATAGAGTAAAGTAAATAAAAAGAGAGTTATAATAATAAGAGTATAGCGTTATTTATATTATTTGATTAACCGACAGTACCTACACTTGTTACTGCCCATTCCCGGTTACTTACGATGTAGGGGTCTTTAAGAGAAGAGTGAATGGGTTTTTACTAAGTTAATGCTTCCAGCATCTTAGACATCTTCACCACTTACCATCACTTGGGGTTGACGTCAAGCATTAACTTGTCTAAGGTAGAAAAAATGTTAAGATTTCTATTATCATGATCGTAATTCGAAATTTAAATCAACCTCGATTTAAAGACACGTGATATAGGAGGTATCTACCACCCCGTGACGGCGCCTGCCAGTAGCATAGTTAGACAATTTGTATGTAATTCTAGGCCTGGTATCGTATCGCACTCAATGACGTCACTGTTACCATACGCTGTTGGAAATTGAACGGATAAAAATAACTAGGATAAATATAGATAGGCTTGAAGTGGTAATAGACGCGTCGTTTCTAAGTGCTCCGAATTAGGCAACTATGGGCGCGGTCGGTACGTGGATGGGTGATAGCTAGTGGCAAAAATTTCTTGAGTGTCTTCAGTTTTCTTCAAGTTCAGTTCTTGCATGCCTTGGATGTTAGATACCTGTCGTCAAACCTAATCGTCTAAAAAGAAGGAAATTCTTCAGCGCATATATTAAAGTAAAATACAGTTGTATAGTACATTTTACTTACGCGAAACTAGATGCTATATTACTATCACTAAGCGTTCTTATCATTGGTATATTAATCTATAGTGTCTATAGTAGTCTTTACTTAGCTGTGCTTTTACAAAGCACATGAACATACCAAAAAGATTACGTGTTGATTTTGGTACCTTATTATAAAACATCGACCTTATAAATATACAGGCAGCGATCAGTTACAGTTTTATTATATGTATAGATGCCGTGAAAGTTTCTTATCTATCGTGTTATCTTGGATAGGATTTGAAATTAAACTGATGACGATCCTACAATACAATCGCCAATTAAATTATTATGTTAGCACTGAAGTGAATTGCGGAACATTTTCTTTACGTAGCTGCGCTTGGTTTGACAGGCAGATATATAGGGTTGTCACAAAAATTTTCTTATCGCAAAAATCATAAGTTACATATTGTATTCAATACCAATATACCCATTCATTACAACATTCATACCACAATGTCTATTCAGCCGTAGTACACTATAATTATGTATGACACATTCGTAATGTTTATAAATTGTTAAGAATTATATCGCGTGATGGCATTGAATACATGCGAATTAAGGTAAATATAAATCTATACATTTATTGATGTTCTATTATTTTATTTCAAGGTAATATTACCTACTAAATGTTATTTATTAAAATTAATTATTAATAATAGTAATTAATTAAAATACTCTTATGATTTATACTTATGATTAATTCGTAATTAGTTGTAATAAACGCTTTGTAAAAGACTAAGTATCCACAAATCTATGTATAAGAAAAAGAAAAACTATTTTATAAAATAATTGCTGCAACAACCTTTACAAAATACCCTATAACTAGATAGAAGAAGCTAATAAAATTAAAAGCAATATTGGTATATTTTATACAAGTCACTTTATATTATAAATATTCGTTGGTAACTGAAAATCGTGACAACCCTAACTCTTGCGATGCAGCTAATTCAAGTTACATAACATCGGGTCTCGTACCTTTGATTAGATTGGTTCTGTTTAAACACGCATTAAACCTTCGGTGTCGTGGTATAGAGTCCAAATTATTTTGTATCCGCTCCCTTTATTCCGTTGCCGATTCAAACTCGTTTTGAAGAAAGTACTCGTTAATCTTAGAAGTCTGAGTCGTTGGAACCTGTAGGTTAGGTTTGTAGGTATTTCTATATTTTCATATATATATTTTTTTGTTTTATTTCCGTATTTGCTTATAAATAGTGTATGTTTCGAGGGTAGCAGGAGTTTCACGAAGCGACGATTACTATTCTTAATAATTATATAAGTCTTCTGATCATGTGTCTCACTGAACTCCTAATAGACGTTGGACCCATTTTGACTAGACTTTGTTTGTGTTTAAGTGAAGAGGAAAGTTTTAAATCATATTCGCTCTAAGATTCGATAGAAAATGTTTTTTATGCATCAAAACTTTGCTGAATTGCTGAATCCGCTAATGTAGATACCAAAAAAACATTGGGCAAAGCAAACACTGATAGATCGATAGACAGACGGACCTCCCACTATACTTAGATAATCTATTATCAACACTGCATAAGTACGTTTATAACGCTTGGTCAAACGAAATATAATGACGTATCAATTTCAGTATACAAACGGTCGCCATATCATTAGCGAATTCGATATTATAATTATATCAAGTAAGTTCGCACTCATTGCTTCCTGGTAGCTCCCACTCGATTGCCCTATTATCAGCGATCGTCAACCTTTAAATTAAAAAGTTTAAGAAGAAATGTTTCAATAAATTGCAAATTTCTTCACTGTATATTAATAAATTACGTTAAAGCTTTTACACGAAACAGGCAAGTAAAAAATTTATAATGTTTATGTTCTCAGTTTTTTTTTCTGTTTTTTCTTCTGTATTTTTCTGTTCTCGCAATATAGAAATCTTGGCCGGCAACGTATCAGTCATGCCATTGGTGTTGCTGATATCCATGGGGAATAGTGACCAGTTAGCATCACGAAGTTTATGTGACATGGCTTCTTCATTACGTTACATTGTAATAACAACGTAATTTGCATTACTTTAGTTGTAATACTTGACAAAGTATCAGCCTATTCGTATATGCAAAGCAAGAATTGTGTTCTTTTGTGTATTATGACATTGCTAAAATCGCTTTTGGACAACGGACTGGAGATCTCTTTTGAATTATCAATATTGGTTACTCTAACGATTTCGTTGAATTTTATATAAATTCAAAATTTTTACACAATATTTTAAATTTCGATAAATCTAGAAACTTTTTTACTGTTTTCATAATGATTTTGTAGCATTGTATACATCTAATAACCATGTATAATAATATGATATAATTAATTTTCTAAGAATGCCATACTTATCAAACAACATTCTGCGCAACGAGAACAGATCATAACGGGATCAAATGCCGCTTCACGCCTCTTACAAACAAGACAGTTGGTAAATACATTTACCTAGTTATCTGCTCGCATCGGACGTACAAAAGGTTGACAAGCGCTGTCAAACAGGATGCACTTTCTGCGAAGTGAACAGCCGCTTTATATTTTATTGGACTATATCAGAGCGATTCTCGCTAGGCAGCCGGAGCGCATTCCGATCAGATAAGCATTTCTTGTCATAAATGCCCATCGTTATTGCTGCACACTGGCCATTGAGATGCCCGGTCATTTGATGTTGCGTCTTGCAAGGTATGAAATGTGGTACGGTGGTGAAAAAAGATTGCAATTGTATATAGATAATGCAGGTGTTTTAGTGAATTCTAGGTTTAATTTTGCCGAAAGGAGAATGTACAATACAAATAACACGAAACGCAACGTAGCGTCCCGGATTCGATTCTCGGCCATGGCACATTTATGGCGGTTCTTGAGTCGTGAAATTTAAACTTAACTAACATATTAAAAATATTTAAAACAACAACTTTTCTTTTCTATACAGATTCCACTGTTATCTATTGAAAGGATGGAGACAGTGTGAAATACATAAATCGTGGAATACGCATCTAAAATTTCGGTATATAGAAATAAAATAGGCACAATACAGCACTTACAGCGACTGACAAACGATACCCTGTCTAATTCAGTTACTTTAGAACATACATATGAATATATACCGACTAAACTTCTACATACTAAGAAATAATAATTCAAAATTCAGCTCCTAATGCGTTTAACTGAGAGTAACGATTATGAAATGGCTTCAGCCAATCGGCTGTGTATCAATGGGTCATTTAGGTCATTAATAAAAGACCCACTATGGGGCACGGGTCTCTCCTCATCATTTTGAGGAGATCAAGAACACTCCACCACATAGCTCCAATTCGAACTGAGAGTTTAAAAGATAAAGTTAAGATTAGAGTTTAAAAGATAAAGTTTAGATTATGAGAGTTTAAAAGATAAAGCTCATCCATACTTTAAACAGACTACAAAACTTTTTCTTTGAAAAGGCACTTCTGTGGAGGAGGTCGAATAATATGTATCCTCGTTTCAGATGGCAGTCCAGTGGCGAGCGAGAAGGGCGCGGGTTATAATGGTGAGGTGTGGTTCAAGGCAGCCACTATCGCTGTCCCTGTATGTGGCGCCCTCATTCTGTTCCTCCTCGTCGCTGTAGCTGTCAGGCTCCTCAAGGCCGACGCGCTATTACACGCTGATAGGAAGTTAAGGTAAATTGTGGTTACTTCACTATTACAGTCCCATTTGACATTTGTTTTTTCAAAAAAGGTAAACTTACCTAAAAATATTCTACAATTCCCTTGCGATTATGGTAGAAAATTGAATTGTCAGCTTCAAATTAGAGGATTGTATTTGCCTCAATACATACCGTATGTGTATCGTAAATTGAAAAAAAAAAAACACTTTTATTTAGATAGGATTAAAATTTTGAAATTACAATATATACACATGTATCTAAAGAAAAAACAAACCTGTTTTCATTTTAAGCTGATCCAAAATAATTTTTGTGTCATAATTGCAGCGGTATCGTAAGTTATTTTTAGTTAATTTAGGTTATCGTCATACATACCTAATTGTGTGAAAATAAAAATTACACTTAAATGGGCCTTATTACCTAAAAGAAGGTAATGCTTGACATCAATCTTTAAATAATTTAATCGTTAATCGTGATTAAGTCCCATATAGTATATATCAGTTATGATCTTATTAATGACTATTCTTATCTTAAAGAGCATACGTACAAGTCCAATATTAATAATATGGAAAGTTTGACAAATAAAATAGCTACAAACCCTTTAATATTGACGAAGCGTGATACAGTCCTGAGACTTTCAACATTGATTGTGAAATACTTGAATAAAAAAATCAGCCATGCGGTGAACCAAGTTAAAATTCATACATACACGACGTTGCGTTCTTGAACTAAACGCCTGTTATAATTGCTAGCACAAACCTTGTAACACGTTCAATCAAGTTACAGGAAACTCTAAATTGAATTGGCATTAGAAACGAGACCGGCTACTTTGCAGTTGTCAGAAACTAGTACAAGTTTTGATTTAAAACCTCTTTATGATCGTACGATAACTTGTAGTATTTAATTGGTATAAAAATAGTTTCACGTAAAAATATAGTGTAGCTTAGTATATGTATCTTGTGATTTCAAACAAATAATAATTTAAAAAATAGTTATTCAGAAAATCGTATCTCACAAATTATTTTAAACATTTTATTTTTACTAATAAACAAATTATTATTTATTACTCTGTAGACTTAATGTAAAACGATTAAATTTCAAACAAAGTCGCTTTCTCTGTCCCTATATCCCTATGTATGTTTAAATGTTTACAACTACGCAACGGATTTTAATGCGGTTTTTTTTAATAGATAGAGTGATTGAAGATGAAGGTTTATATGTATAATACGTTCACAGTTTTTCTGTAGTGTATTTAGTATCAGCATTGCACCCGTGCGAACCCGGGACGGGTCGCTAATATTATATAAATAAACGCAATACATGCATCTTCAACCGATTATTAGCCCGCTGCAGAAAACAGGTCTCACCTCATTATTGAGGACTTCTAGAACATACTCCTCCACGTCTCCAGTGCACATTAGTGAAGGGGTTAGGGCCAACCCAAAGGTCGAAGTTTTTATGCCACTCGAAAGCCTTAGACATGGCTTGACGACTGTTATTTACAGTAACAGCCGGGACGGACGACTTAACGTGCCCTCCGAAGTACAGAAACGTTCAAAGCTGCCACTAGCGTACACCCATTTAAGTACCGAACGAGCCCGCAGTTAAACTTTACTGTTGCCGCATGAATGTAAACTTAAATATTGTGACATTTAAACGATGGTTCAACAGATGATGAACATAGATCATATCATCTAGCTACATAGCCAATGTTGTGCCATAAAACGTCCTTGTCAAGCATGAGCCTTAATCTGATACGACAGCGGGTCCATCGCTTCCTTCTTGGCCGGCAATGCGTTGGTAACCCTGGTGTTGCTAATGTCCACGGGCGACGGTGATCACTTATCATCAGGTGACCCGTCTGCTCGTTTGCCTGCACACGGCATAAAAATCTACCTAGAATTGTTTGTTTGCATCTTGCAAGGTTGTGGACTAGAACAGTCTAAATCTAAGTTAGCTGTTGTTCTTCAAATGCCTACTACTGGAAATATTAAAATTCAAATTACCCAATGCGCTAGAGTTGACGTTGTGTACGATAGCGCAGTCGAAGCCGGCGGCCTGCGCGTTGCGGACCTTTGCCTCGAAGCTGCAGTTGTACCTGGCAACACACCGTCACAACTTGTAAACATTAATAATAAATAACGCCACACACTCATAGCCCCACACTAGGATACCCTGTGTCGTGGGTGCCATGGACAACACAGAAAGACAATTACGCACACACCCAGACCGAGAACAGAAATTTGAACTCATCATTTAAATTTCAGTCTCGCTGGGAATCGAACCTAGGACCCTTCGAGGCCACGTCAAACGCCACGAGGTCGTAATCCTCCATTAGTTCAGGTCCCTTGTTTAACTTGCTTGTAGATAGCAAATTTAGTAAGCTGAATTGGTCCCACTACCAAGGAATGATTGTTTTACATTTACATTCAAATGCGTTGATAATAGATTTCTTAGATAAATATGCCTCCATTGCTCAGGATTGTCTCCAGGCGAAGGAAGTCCTTAATAGTGAACAGCACAGAGGCTTAATTTTATACATGCATTCAATTGTGATTGACGAAAATCTTTCGCTCTCTGACTGCTACACCTAATTTTCTTTTGACTAAATTAGTATTTAGGTCCTAAAATTGTAATGTAGTCTGCTTAAATTATTAGTGAGTATTTTTTTATTCCAATCTGTTTATAAATAAAAATTTTCAATATAAAGAACCCCGAAGCATTATTTCGAAGCGTATTAAGCCGTAGGTTTTCCGAGGCGAAACCGTGACGCTTATTGATTTCTTGCAAATAGACGTTGGCTCACCTGGCAACAATGACGAACCATTTCCCGGTGATGTTGTCGATAGTGGGTGGTTTGTCGAGCGGGTCGCACCCGTCCGGCGGGTTACCGTGGACCAGGAAGCCGCGCATGCCGTCCAACGGCACGTCAGGACCGAAACTGGCCGGCATGTCGCGGTACTCTTCGGCTATCTGGGAAAAACATATAAATTTCAATCAATCTAAATAGGTACATACATATGTCACGGCTAATAGCCGAAATGCGGCTGCACCTAGTTTTAGCCGGCTACAACTAGGCGTAACCCGCCACATGGGGTTGAACTTAGATGTATCTTACTTCAAATAACTAGAGCAGATGTCTCACGATTACGGCAATTGTTGGTTAGGTTAGGTTGGTATGATTTTATTTAGTCAAAAAGGAGAAAGGCTTCCGGCTTCCGGCGACATCTGTGACATGAATATGTTACGACTAATAGCCGAAGTGCGGCTGCACCTAGTTTTAGCCGGTTACAACTAGGTGTAACCAGGATACATCTAAATTCAACCGCATGTGCCACGGTTGTGTCTCGCGCATGCGATAATGGTACTGTGCAGCACATTTCGCGAAGATCAAAGGCCATAACGTTTGGACGAGTAATATCTTAATTTAATAGTTGCAACTGTAGAGATGTTTTATACTATAAGACAATGATGATATAAGGACTACATTAACCTATGAATGATTGACTCGGAGTTTGCGACTCCCACACACAGACAATCAATTATATAAACAAATAGACATATTATACCCACATATTTGGAAGTAAAACCGGTTTGAACCTGACCTTTCGACCGTTTGACCTTACGTGACGTTGTGGGCTGTTGAATATGGGGACTAATGAAATACAATTACCAAAATAGACGCTATAGGCCAGATCTCAGAAAAAAAAAATATTCCTTTAAACTAAAATAATATCAGTGGACTTCGTCGTGCTTATGAATCTGAATAATATATATATGTATATATAAATAATTATATCAAAGTTCCCACAGGAATGGAAAGTTTCAAGTGCCTCAAACATCAAAATTTTATAAGCACGCCAAAAAAATTAACTGTGTTACTTAATATAAAGTACATTTTATAGGCATTATTTATACAAATACAACTTGATGTCCCATTAATGTGCTTTACATAGAATAATACAATTGCCACTTACAGAAAACGATAATGCTAATTATCAACTCACACTACATTAATAATGAGAAAAGGATAGCAGCATTAGTACGAGTAGATAAGAACTGAGTAAAATTACAAAAACTCGCAATAAACAAATACCCAATGAAATGAAGAACATTATAAACATCGTAGTTGTGACGAACTATCTGGTGTGGTGTCACCTGCTACTATATTCCAGCGATTCTAAGGTTTGTAAATTAAAGGCTTTCTATTCGGTGTGTCTTGAAGCAGTGGTGAGAGGCTAGTATTGAACTGTCAATTCTTTTCCAAACGTTTTCTTTTTCTTCTAATTTTAAATTTCGATCATAGAGC
>DWJN01006696.1:0-10489 GCA_018248895.1 Carystus phorcus | reverse complement strand
GAGATGAGGAGAAACATGTGCTCAGTAGACCATTAATGGGTTGAAGGCGAGTATTGCATAATTACTGTAATCCCTACTACATACGCTATTATAATTGCTGTTCATTGAACCGCGTTCAATCAAAGCCGAAAGCCTTTACATGTATCTACCATAATGCCGCATGTCTCAGCTCATAATGATTATTGATTCATGCGTCACAGGCAAGTTTAGCAATCACCGAACTTCTAGACAATGCCGTCTCGGTTCTATTTAATGATTTATACCTTGAAGTTCAGTTCTGATTGGAATATTTTATGGAGTATCGGGAGATGATCATTGATCCGTGTTTTAGCGACTCCATACATATATGAAGCCTGTTCTATGTTAAACATTCCAGGTGTATCTTGTAGAACTAACGAACTATGGCAAAGGTTGGATCAGCTTTCACTGACCGTTGGACGGTGCTGTTGGTCTCTGTACCATAAAGTTTAATACCAAAAGCAATAGTATCACCATGCTACCACTGCATCCATTAACTAATTGACCATCCCGTAGCCTAATTTGTAGTAATCCTGATAATCTAGGAGTCCTGGGATCGATTCCCGGGTAAACTTTTTGTGGCACGTAGATGTGACTTCATTTCCACGATGGCCTTGAAGGAGAACTCCTTTCACACCTTTTTTGAAAGACCCCATGTAATACTCCGGAATCACCCCAGAAGGTAGCTTATTCCACAATTTCTAAGTACATGGCAAAAAGGACCGTGAGATGTAAAGCATGTAGTCGTAAATAGATTGAAACCGTTGATAGTATAACTTATTATTTACAAACGAGTGACGTATTACACCAATCAACTTCTTCCCCTAACTAATCCAAAGCTCATTTGAATGACGTCACACGAGAAACTAGTAACGAATACATTCTCGATCTAGATAACTCAATACAATCAACAGGAACATTCAGTGAAATATGCTTATCACTGGCAACGCATAAATCACTATGTAAACAACATCCAATTACGCGTAACCCCCATTGAACTCTATTTGTTCGAGCGATGGGTTCAAGTTGGATTTGTTACCCTATAGTAGGGTTGTCAGTCCCTCAATTTAGCGTTCCATTACACGAAATATTTATTTGTTTTCTACTCGCGGTACCAGCCAACATATGTATGTAAAGATAAAATAATAGAGGGTTATTTCGTTTTCTGTTTTTTTACGGCTTCAAATATCGTTGTAACAGATTGAAACTTCTCAGGTATTGGATATTGATAGTATTAGTTTAATACAACTTTATTTCCTACTAGATGACCCAATCTACTTCTTTTCGGCTCACAGTCATTGAATGATTGACATAAATTGATATAACTTGTTTATTTGTTAACGGGTTGAAATAAAAAACATAACAACTTTAAATATTAATGGAGCCTATCACAATATAATTCTGAAGACTGCATTCAAATGGGATAAACTGTTTTTGAGATTACCGTGCACAAACATACAGATAAAATGAAAAAAACATTGTCTTGCATATATAGAGGCCCATCATTATGAATTTTGAAATATACGGCAGTTACATTAATAAAAAAAAATATTATTCCTGAATGGTTTCTCACTGGGAATTGACGATATTTGCCAAGTACGGGCAGCGATTAGTTACAGATTTTTATGCTTATAATGACGAAAACAATGTATTTTTTATTCTTAAACATTTAACATATTATTTACAATTTTAACAAACATTTATATGAAAACTAATATTAATTGAAACAACTAATCATATCATAAAAAGGACGTATGGGCCTAGAATACTGGTAACGATCATGTCACTTCTTGTCTATCGAATAGTTATAAAAAGAAACCAACTATTTCACTAAAAAGTACAATTCGTAACAATACAAATTCTGTTATGTCTCCTTCCTGAATGAACAAGAACACAGATGCTCCGACATGCCGACGTGCTGTCGAAAGGGGAATTACAGTCCATACCCGGGGCAAACAAAGAGACGTTTAATTGGACCGAGCGATACGAAAGAGGGATCATTAACATGGATGATTGTCGTTTTGTAGCTCAAAAATAAGGCTATTTACCATTCGTTTGTTTGCGATCGCCCTTTGTCTGAGTTTACTTGCAATTAGAGATCCGTCGACGCAGCGCTGTAGGACAAAGTGCAGTGGCTGGCCGTCAATAGTGTATGACCAATTATCACGAACTTGAATTTGGAGATGTTAGTTCTTAAACTATACAAACTTTGTTTATTGACTTTGTATAAGGGTAATGGGGTGGCTTGGAATACTAACCCCAATCAAAGCAAAGCTGAGTTTCGTAAAATGTGATGAAAGACGTAATGTTTAATAGTGGTTCTGCACAAAGACTAACTATAAATAGTATTATTATAATTAGGTCATTAAAAAGTATTATTATTTTTGTCTACTAAAGTTATATCTGGTCTATTATTGTATACTGTATGATCTGTAACAATTGTCCTGTCATAATACATTTATTATTAAGCTTAACTAGCTACGTATATCTTACTAACGATATGGTATTTCAGTGTCGTATTATGGGAATAACCTCTTCAGATTGTTCTATAAAACAAATAACACTGCAACAACAAAACATTCGACAAGCTACATACGTAGGCTCTTCGAATTGTTGTACCGAAAATGTCACAATAGCTAGCAATTTATGTACATAACTACATACATGGGTATATTATAAATTAAAAAATATATATATTATGAATCCTTTTAAAGGAAACCAGTTTATATTTATAAAAATAGCTAGATTAGGTTAGGTTAGAAATATTATCATTCTACCGAAGCTTTTTCGCACATCTAATTAATGTAAACAGCATGGTGTAACAGAAAGTAAACGAACCATCAAACCGTTCGTTATTTACGTACACATTTTTATCGATCTATGCTTAACAAATATATATGCATAATTATCAAACAATTTGATGATTATGTAATTTAGAAACCAAAATGTTTACTTTCTCTTTTTAAGTAAATAAGTAATATTTATTGCATCATGCTTCGTTACAGTAAGGTCGTAAAATTATTTAGTCTGCCCATGAAACCCTGCTAGGGCGTCGCAATGTCACAGAAATTAGATTTTACATATTATATTAATTTAATGTAAATTAAATAAAATTTGTCATTTCTCTAATGTCATAGTTATGTCAATTATGTTAGTAACTTATATAAAATTAAAATACATATTTAAATATAACAATTCATTTAAACAATAAACATCCTTAAATATAACACAGCTTAGTCATCTTAACATAATATAAAATAATAATAATTATAAGATTCATTAAAATTTAATAATATTGCAATTTGAACTAATTTCATTGTATACTTATATTCTAATTAGCTTAGACCATAAACTCATTTAAAGTGTAATAACATTTACTGATTAAAAAAGCTTTTAAATCCCTTATAAATATCTTCAAAGATTGTGTTGCTTGGATCACTCTCGGTATTTTATTATAGATTTTTACACACATACAATAGGGTCCTGAACTGTGTAGTGTCAAGTTAGATCTCGGCAGTACTAGCTTGTTTTTGTTTCGTCTGTTGTATTTGTACATGTCATTTGAAAGCGTGAATAGTGTATGTTGCTTTCTTACAAATTTACAGCATTCCAAGATGTACATCGACGTTAGTGTAAGGATCTTAAGTTCAGTAAAATATTTTCTACAGCTTTCCATGTTATCAACATTTGCTAATATTCTTATGCATTTCTTTTGTAAAACAAAGAGCTTGCCTACATCTGTACTGTTTCCCCAAAGGACGATACCGTAAAGGAGCCAGGCGTATGCATAGGAATAATAGGCGACTGTTGCTGTTTTTCTATCTGTGAGTCTTTTCAAGTTATGTAATGCGTAAGTGAATTTAGCTAGGTTATTTGACACTGTTTGAATGTGGGCTTTCCAATTCAAGTTCGTATCGATTGTAAGTCCTAAGAGGCGTACGTTATCAACACATTCTATCTGTGTATTGTCTATGGAGAGTTCAATTTTTATAGGTTGTTTTTGATAGGGTCGAAATTGTATTATTTTTGTCTTTGTATAATTTATTTCTAGATTGTGGTCGTTTAACCATGAATGTACATTATTTAATATACTTTTAAGATTTTCGTTTAAATTAGTATCGTCCGAGCATGGGTGTATCAAGGAGATGTCGTCGGCGAATATTATACTAGGAGTGTTAATGCATTTAGTGACGTCATTTATGTACACAAGGAACAAAATACATCCAAGAACGGATCCTTGCGGTATTGATTTTTTTATCTCCACATAATTAGATTTTACTTTAGATATTTTACCTAGCTGTAAATCGTAATGTTCAATTTCGGTATATTGAACACGGTTTTTTAGATAGGAGGCAAACCAGTCGTATGCAATTCCGCGTACACCTATTCCCCGTAGTTTATTAAGGAGGATATTGTAGTTTACCCGATCATACGCTTTACTCATATCTAGCAAAATTCCTACGCCATATTTTTTTGTGTTTATAAAGTCCATTATATATTTTGTGTATTTAAAGACAGCTAAAGTTGTTGATCGGTTTTTTCGGAATCCATTTTGACTTTCATCCAAGATGTTGTATTTTTCGCAAAATGAATAGAGACGTTTTGCCATTACAGTTTCAAAAATTTTTGAGAAAGTTGATAGTAGTGCTATGGGGCGATAGTTATTGCAAATTGTTTGATCACCTGTTTTGTGTACTGGTGTGATTTTTGAAATTTTTAATTGATCTGGTACAATTCCTTCAGAGAGAGATTGATTAATTAGTATTGTTAAGGGGAGAGCCATCTCTTCTGCACAATTTTTGACCAATGCCGGAGATATTTCATCGTGGCCGAAGCTACTTTTTTTTTTGAGGTTTCTTATAATTAATAGTACTTCTTTTTGGGTTACGGGTCCAATATACATCGAATTTTCTGTTTTATTAATTACTGGTCTTCCTTTGCAACTCATATTCTCTGGGCCACCTATTGACTTAAAAAAGTCATTAAAGCTATTTGATATTACAACAGGGTCTTCTGTGATATTATTGTTAATTTTTAATTTTAAGTTTTTCCTATGTGTTTTACTTAGTTCATTTGTTTCCGCTTTTATTATTTGCCACATGGTTTTAGTTACGTTTATAGATCTTTTTATTTTATGTATATAATGTAATTTTTTTGATTTGCATATTGATTGTTTTAGAAGTTTTTCGTATTTCTTGTAATGTTTATATAGTATTGAACTCTTTGAACTTTGTGTATGTAGTTGTAATAATCTTTTGTGTTTACAAGATATTTTTAAACCGCGTGTAATCCATCCTTTTTTATATCTTGTTTTTATTGTCTTTTTTACTATAGGTATACATGTATTTAAAATGTGTTGTATATGATCATGGAACATTTTATAATTACTTTTGATGTCTTTGCTTAGGTCTAATATTTGTGTCCAATCGGTTTCCTGTAAATATGTTTTGAATTTTTCGATGTTCTTGTTTGTGTGTTGTCTTTTTTCCGTATACCAAGTTTGCCTGTATTGCGGTTGTGTTTGCGTCATTGTAAA
This sequence comes from Carystus phorcus, assembly GCA_018248895.1. Lineage (NCBI taxonomy): Eukaryota > Metazoa > Arthropoda > Insecta > Lepidoptera > Hesperiidae > Carystus > Carystus phorcus. Next base: position 4,935 of record DWJN01006696.1, on the reverse strand, counting down.
TATTACACTTTTGTGGTCCGAGAAACCGTATTCATGTGTCATTGTATTGTTTGTGAGTGTACGAAAGTTTGAAAATAATAAATCTATACAGGTAGCACCGGAGTTTGTTACCCTAGTCGGATGTTTAACTAATTGATCGAAGTTATAACAATTCATTAAGCCTAATAGTTTTTGTGTCTGTACAGTATTTTTCAAGACATTTACATTAAAATCACCACCTAGTAGTATTTTCTTTTTTGCGTCTTTTTGAGTAATTAGTTTTAACAGCTTTTCTAATGTCCCATAAAAGATGTCTGGATTTCTATTTAGTACTGGCCAATATAAAACAATTAACAAAAGATTTAGATGGGGGATTTCTATTCCACATGTTTCAAAGGTAAATTCAACTGACATATCAGAAATGTCGTGGCGTTCATTGAAGGTTATTTCGTCTTTCAAAAAAATGCATACACCGCCACCATCATGATGTCGACGGCAATAGGACGCTGCACACATGAACCCTTGTAAAAATAATAGATCTTTTTTTTCTTCGGTGATCCAAGTTTCAGTCAAACAGATTATTTCTAATGCTTTTTCACTGTCTAATATTATTTCTATAAGATTACGCTTGTTTTTGAGGCTTCTAATGTTTTGAAATAATATTTTTGTGCTATTTTCGAAAGGAATAGTTTCGTGATGGCTGTAATTTTGTTTTAATTGATTGTCTTTGGTTAGATCCTGTGCGTGGTTCATTTTGATGGAGGTTTGTTCTTGTTGTATTATTCTCGTCAGGATTTGTTGGTGACTTTGAGTCTTTTGAGGTGCAGTTTCCACTCGTTTCATCTGGTTCAGTCTCTTTTCCGTTGATAAAGAGAGTGTGGTTTCTTATCACTGCGTGGTGTCCTTTTTTTCGGGCTTCAATCATTGCGTTTCTTAATTGTTTCAGTTTCAGTACAGTTTTGTGGTCGAGTAATTCGGAGATGGCTAATCCACTATTTTTTAAATTTAGTTTGTTGTTAATTATATAATTTCTCATTCTTTTGCTTAAGAGTTCAATGAGTAAAGGGCGTTTATGGCCTTTTCTTCCTAGTCTTACCATTTCTTCTATGTATCCGGTTAAATTGACATCAAAAAAATCCCGAAATATGTGTATAACCCTATTCTGTAAGTCTAATTCATTATCCCATCGTTGTTCCTCTAGTCCATAAAGAACAATTGTTTTGTTTTCAATTTGACTATGTGTACTATAGGTTGTATTTTTACTCGATTCTAGCTGTGAAATTTGATTTTCTAATTTATTTATTGATATTTGTAGCTGGCTATTCTTACATTCTATTTCTTTAATTTGGGTATTTAATTCTTTCGGGTCTTTCTTGATTTTATTTTGATCCGTTGTCAATATATTTATGGTATGCATAATTTTATTTTCCATATTGGATAGCGCTTTTGTTAATTCGCTTTTTATTATGGAGTTTACTTCCGGTATTATTGATTGCCTATTTGCCTCTAGCTTTTTATCTAATAGTTTCTCCATCTCATATATTATAATTTGCGTTTGGGGTGACATTGTCTCGTTTTCTTGACATTTTTCTGTGTGTATATCAGTATCTGTTAAAGTGTCACCTATTATACTGCATTCATCGTCTGATATTGTGTGATTTGTCATCTTACTTTCTGATGGTTGGTTTTTCCTGACTGTTATGTTTTTTCTGTCGTCGTTAATTACTTGTGAATTTTGTGAATTTGATCTATTTTGTGTTGCGTTTCGGATTGGGGTATTTGAATTGTCTGTTTTTGGCATTTTACTGCGACAGAGTTGGCAAATCCATGAGGAAATTTCTTGTTTATTCATTTGTTTCTCGAATCTTTGTCTAGAGACGTTTGCACAAAGCAGATCGTAATAATCATTGCATGTTTTACATCGTAGGCAATATTTTTCTTCGACCGGTTGTTGGCAACCTGCGCAAGAGTGTCCTACTGGCGCCATCTCTTAAATATGTCACCGAACAAGTTATTATCTTTCTTGTCAATTAATGTGTAATTTTTCAAATAGATGGCGTTACTGCTGGTCGATAGAATGTTGTGTTGATATTAGTTTGTCTTTAAGTTGCCAGATGGCGACACCTTACAGTAATCTTGTGTTCCGTACGACTGACCTTGAATTAGTTGTTGACATTTTGAATTTTCAAACGGACTGTTTAATCTTTCGTTGTGTGGTTTTGCTCACTTATCTTCTTTTTGTGGCGATAAATGTAGGGATTCTGGCACTATTTATATCACACGGTAAGTTTTTTATAGTAGTCTTTAATGATATCCTTTTATTTCACTTCTTTTTTTCCTAATTTATTGTAGTTAATTTTGCTGTATGATTTTTTGAATAGACACTTTCTTTCACTATTTATTAACACTTTCCATAATACTTTTGTGTTATTCTTTTATCTACAACATTTTTCATATAAATTTAACCATATTATCTATTTAAAAATAAAATTTAACGCGGAGCTGTGTTGTGTACTATTGTGGCGCAAGTGTTGCCACTCGTGTGTCATACTACGCGTATGTGTGCGTGATACTACGCGTAACCGCCATCTTGATACATGCCGAAGAATAAACAGTGTGCTAATAACTACAGTGTGTATCATTACTCTCCTACGCGAATATCTAACACATACAGATCGTAATTTCAGTTATTAACTAGCTTAAAAAAAAACGGAGAAGTTGTCGATTCATCTGTTTTTATGTATGTAGGTCTATAACTTTTTACTGGGTAGACTGCTTTCGGTAATTCATTTTTTAATTCGAAAGCTAGCTTTCCCATTGTTCCCATATTAATTTGAGCGACATCTGGTGAGTAGTTTTTGAGTTATTCTTAATAATGTATAACTTTACTTCGATTTTTGTGCGTATTTAGGTGAAATCGAAAGTAGTTTAGATTCACATAATCGATCTGATAGAAAATGATTTATCTAAGTTGCAGGACAGTATCCGTCGTATCCGCTATAGTATGATTAAAATTATTAAAATCGCTTTGACAATGGACAAAAGGAAAACCGAGTTTAATCAAATATAAAATATTTCGAATCCAAAGTCATACGCATCAAGTAAATATCTACTATTAGGGATAACTCAAAAACTACTCGACAGATGTCGCTCAAATTTATATGTGAACACATGACAAGTACCAGCTTTCGACTAGAAAACAAATCGTCCAAATCGATACAACCAGTAAAAGGTTACAAAGTGTCCATTGCGCAAATAAAATCGACGATCAACTGGCGCCCAGCAGTGGGCCGCTAATGAACGTATGAAACTCACTTCTTGGACCACTCCATAGTGCCGGCCGATTCACTCGAGCTGTCTTCGAACACTTTCTTCTTCTTCTTCGCTTCTGGCGACGACTCTGCTAGTTTAGGACGATCTGAAAAACACGAAGAGATAACTAATTAACTAACTTAAGCGACCTTGGCTGTGACTGTTTATACCCATTGGTCTTTGGCTCAATCATATTCATCTACACCACCCAATCCTAAAATGGGCGATAACGCCGCTTTGTGGACGCTGCAGGGCTAAAGGGGGGCGGTAAGAGACTCAGTAAAAAAAAATGTGGGCCTTGTGTAGAAGCTTGGTGGGTGGGTGATTTGTAAATTCATTAACTAGGAGGCCTTTTAGACACCGACTGCTTGAGCTCTCGACTGTCAACTACAAGTTGTGAACATCAACTAATATTTTTAAGTAGGTAAAAAAATGGGGGCGCTAAACAATAATTTATTTTCAAAGTGGGCAGTACACAAAATAAGTTTGGGAACCCCTGATCTACGCTATAGTACCCTTTATCTGTAAGTCGTCTTTTGTCATGTATTATCGATATTACGTAGTGAGTCGCTGAACCATATTAGTATAAGTTAGGTTAAGCAATATGTAGAGAGTACTAAAGACATTATAAGAACAACACGTCTCTCCTTCAACCGTTCCTTACGTCGTCATCACAATCTCATCTCTTTCTTACATCCAAATCGTGCGAGTATAATGATGCACCAACCTTTCCCCTTCTTCTCCGGCCTGCAGGTCCTCCGTATGGGCAGCGAGTCCGATGACCGGGAGTCCGTGTCGTCCCTCTCCGCCGACGAGGATATATCCTCCGATGTTGACTCTAGACTGTGAAAGGAGCATATCATTCCAATATTATTAGTTTATACCAACAAATTATATCGGTTTATACCAATTATTCAGTAAGCATTGGTACTGTGTAGCTATTGAGCAACTTGCCACATCTGGCCATTGAAGAATTATGTTAAGGTCACAACTCCATTACTTTTATACAATAATAGAAACGTTAAAATTCTCAAAAATTACTTTGAGACACCAAAATAATGTATAGAATAATTATTTACTACAAATAAATACATTAAAACAATTGTCATTTAGTTAAAACAAGGAACGATTCGGTATTATTTTTTTGCAATAGCACCGTTTAAGTCGAAGACAATAAACAATTCTCCCGTCGAAGAAATATAGGTGTACAATACAATAATCGTGAGTACCCAGTGTCCTTGAAGTCCTCGTCGGTCTCGTCGTCGTCTTCCGAAGGCACCTCCAGCGAGTTGAGCTTGCGCGGCTTCCGTCGCTGCTTCTTTTTACTCTTCTTCAGCTCCACCGGTTTACCCTGGACGGAGAAACGAGACACGTCTATTTATTTATTTATGTCACCTTTAAAAATAAGGAACAAAGGGTATAACTCAATGCTTTATGGTATTGTCCGGTGGATGTAGGAAAAGCTGAAAGTAGGTGTTAAAATAAAAGAAAAAAAAACAAGATGAGAGTAAAGTAATATTATATACTAGATGATCCAGCAAACTTTGTTTTGCCATGTAAATTATTTTATTAGAACTATTTTGATAACCATAAAAATGCTTATTGTGGGTTAACCTTAGAAGCTAGACATATGCTGTCGCGGAC
>DWJN01006695.1:0-10491 GCA_018248895.1 Carystus phorcus | reverse complement strand
GCTGGGAATCGAACCCAGGACCCTTCGAACGGCGGTCAGGTGTGGTGACCATTACGCCACGCGGGTCGTCAAAAAGGTCGTGTAAATGTTAACTTAAGGTTCATGTCCCAAAATTAAATATTTCGTTCTCTTCAATCCTGAAATAATAATCTCAAAGCAACGTAGATTGCGGTAGAATTACCAGGAAGCCCCAACCGAAGGAACTACGACAGTCTCTTGAGACAGCGGTAGCTGCTCACAAAGAGCGACAGTATTTTAACAAACCATACGATTTATAGGACGCGAAAACCAAGATACAATATTTCAAGCGTACGTGACTTAAGGAAGTGTAAGACAGACAGAAATAGCTGTGTTCATTTCGGCGAGGTCACGAAAATTCGGTTTAAATATTAATGAGTTTTATATAAATTGCAGTTACAGAGTATTGCGGTGAGCTGTTTTGGTGTTATGATTTATTTGAACAATAACAACCGAATAACGGCTGTTTTTTTAATATATAATAACAATAATTAGCTTTCTTCTTCTTAATCATTACCTGTTGCCGATTTTCCTCGTGAGAAGACATCTTGGCTTCTATAGCAGAATGTATTGGAATTCATGAATAATAATTATTATTGAATGGGTTCGATATCCGTTCCATGACGTACTGATTCATCAGCAACTATCCCATGAGTATTTATCAGGGATAATAATTAGATTATAAGGTATTTCGACTAATTTCTGAAAAAAATACCCTAATCCGTTCCGCTGTTTTGGTGTAACTGAGTAACAAGCATCCATTCAAAATTTCCCATTTATAATATTAGTAGGATTAGGATTAAGTCAAAGTCAAATTATTTATTTTGTCTTAGGAGACATAGCTCATTTAACGAAAGTCAAAAACCACTACAAAAACAATTTCAGTAGCATTATACATATTTATTTAAACAAAATAATTTATCATTAAAATTAGTTACTGATCTAGATTCTTGTAAATGAGTTACCTGTAGCAGACTTAATCGATGGCGTTCGTATATCAGACGCTAGTCCAAGGTAACCTGTCATATTTACAAGTGAACAACGTTACAACACAACAAGGGGAACAATCTGTCAAGTACACGTGACGTAGGTAAATGGAGCACGTTGACAGCAACGAATGGCGTCGTTCCGTTGCTACGTCACGGGGTCTCACCCGTGAGCCGCAGTGACGGTGTATTATTAATAGTTACTACTAAGTTCTGGCTGGAAGTTACACCTGTAGACGATGAAACCACAATAATGACCTATCTCCATATACACAGAATTTAAGACCTATTAACACGTAATTAATTTAAAATGAAACTAAATATGTTATAACGAGATACTAATTTGCAAGCAGTTGAACTTAAGTTTATTATGATACTAGCAGATAAACGAGGAGAAAAGCCAAATGATGATAAGTGGTCACCGTCGCCCATTAACAACAATATCGAAAGCATCACTGAAGAGTGGCCTGTCGAGAACGAAAATAAACGAAAGATAGATAACTGGTATATTAGCATGTAGGTAACAAAATGTAATAATTTAAGAAAGGAAGTAGAAGAAATCACTTTGTTGGATGGTCAAAATATCGATGTACAAAATACAAATCAGACTATAATATTTTACTGTAAAATGTGCGAAACGGTGAGCTTAGTTTAACATAATATATTCTGAAAGATGTATAGAGTACACATACAAAGTTTTGTAATGTAGCTATGGCTTTTACGAGCACTTTCAGTGAACCGAACCCAGGAGAACCATTTTTGAGTATAATTATGACAGATGTACAGGGTTTACACACTTCGCATAATTTTAGCTCCGAATTTGTTACTTTTACGTGACTTTTAAGGCTCCAACAACCTTGAGTTCAATGCAAATTTCCACTCTAAGTAACAGACGATGTGTATTAGGTCCGATTTCTTAACTATCGTCTATGGACGACGATGTCGATTTGCCGCTATACAGGTAAGCTGCTGTCTATGGGACAGTTATCCCTTCAGCATTCCGCACAGAAGTAGACTGGTGAAATATGCTCTAGACCTAGACCTAGACCTAACGAGTGAGGAAAGACCTATGCCCTGTGGAGGGCGACTAATTTTTTGAAGGCATAATCGTCTGCTAGTTTTAGCGTTTACAAAAAGTAGGACTAAAATGAGAATCTGTATTTCTATAGATTCCCCGTCGAGAATAAAAATAGATGTTCTACAACTTTATAGTAAGTTGAATTCTTTTCAGTCGGGGAAACCTCACGAATATCAACGAAGCCGTGAAGTCTATTCAGCGTGCAACTTTACACTTTTATTCTCTGGTAAGGAACATTGTTAAGTCATATTCTCAAATGTTTATTCACGTCTTGTTTTGATTTACAATACTGAGTTGATAAGTGAAGTGCAAGTTTATAGGGTTTTTTTTTATTTGGATACATGTTAATGTCAGGTTTTTTTAGTTTTAAATGGATACATGTTAACGTGAAAATTATTTACAAAAAATTAACCTTTGTATCTGAGTCTTAAGAATCGAATTAATTTATTACTACTATATAATGATCATCCCTCGACATTAGAATATAATTAATTTTGTATAATAATATCATTGTAAATTAATAAAACAAACCGACTTGAGTTAAAAACGCTGAATCAAATATTACGATTTCCAAAATCGTAAGTTACAAGGATAATTCAAAAACTAATTATTAGAACTCGTTTAAATTTAAATGACGCCTAGTTACAACTACCAGATATCTAACATAAAAATATTCACCAAAATCAGAATGCCAGAATAAAGTTCAGACAACACATAAAAAAACCGTCAAATTGAAAACCTATTCCATATTTTGCAGTCTGATAAAGAGGATTATTTCACAACATTTTCTTGAAGAAACATTGTTACTGATCGCTATCTGTACATGGCAAATATTTTCAAAAACATATCCTTTGCATTACCTTTACATTACATTTTTCATTTATCTTACATTTTCCTTTACATACGCAAGAGCAATGTTTTTCTATTTTTTCTGTATATCTGTACTTTTATGCAGGCTAATCTCCGAAACAGCATTTCCGAATTGCAGTTTTCAGGATTATATTGTGATGGACTTTAGTGTTTATTTCATTTAATTTGATTAACAAATAAAGACGTTGCATAAATTTATGTCAATCGTTCATCGACTGTTAGACGAAACGAAATTAGCCGGCTCATCTACATATACTAATATACATATAAAGCTAAAGAGTTTGTTTGAACGGGCTAATCTTAGGAACTACTGGACCGGTTTGAAAATTTCTTTTAGTATAAGATAGTTAATTTATGGTGAAAGGCTGTAGGCTATATAACAGTACACTAAGAGGAATAGGAGAGGAGCAGCAATAAAGAATATTGCGAAATCGGCAAAATTTTGAGCTTTTGCGTGCGCTGAGTAAACGGTGAAAGTTATCATCAGGTTAGTATAGTTATAAATAATGCGTGCGTTTTTCTTAAAAGATTTTCTCTTCACATATTCATATCAATGCGTATCCAGCATAAAATTCGTCAATCATCTTTCGTCATTTGCTAATCAAGCAAGATGGCGGAAATTCTTGTAATTCGAACTTGATTATGTTCATTACACTCAAACTGTCCTACACGAGCGCGCTACGTTACTAATCCAAGTAATAATTCATTTCTGATACGCATGAAGGTTTGATAAATTAGACGTGCGTGCAGAATTCGAATTCGGGCACTCGTGAAGTTAAATCGTTAGGCTGTTACTGCTGATTATGTGTAAAGGGGATATTGCGTTGATCTACCGGCAATTACAATATATTAAGTTAGGGCAGATGAGATTAAGTCTTTTAGAGTAGGAAAAAGACAATTTGGTAAAAAAAAGATCCCATCAATGTGGTACTGCTAAAGTATAACATTACCTAGATATTGAAAGTAAATACCGCCATAGTTATTTAGACATTTGATGGTAAATACCGCCATAATCATGTAGACATTTGAAGGTAAATGCCGCTATAATCGTGTAGACATCAGAAGGTAAATAACGTAATATAATTATATATACATTTTTAATTATTATTATCTATTTTTCTTACATTATGATTTTTACCTCCAAATATCTCCGTAACAATTTAGTGAACCATATTTATAATATCTTAAAGTGTTATTTCATGATTCATGCTAGCAAGGTAGCGAGGTGCGGCAAATTCGGATTCAGTACCGAAATAGCTTGAAACAGCTTCCTCAGTTTCTATAAAAATATTTAATAAGAAGAATAATATTCAGACCCCTTTCAGTTACAGCAACAAATTATACAGTTGCTGACTTAAGTCCGCAATTGTATAATTGCTTACTTAGTACACAAACACGATTATACCACTTCTGTAGGAATATATTTGTTTTATAGAAGAGGTAATCAGCTTTTAATTCGACATCATCTACATAATTTCCATTGAAGTTAATTCTACAGAATATTCATTTATTTCAACCAACAGAAATTTCACATTACCGAGTATGCAAAATTCAAAGACTTCTTTCAGAATTTTGCTATTCAAAATTTCTCCATCCAATCTATTCCAACAACTCGGAACTCGAAGTGGGGCAAGTAAGAAAGCATTCGACTTTCCCAATATGTTTTAGCGATTGACGTGCGAATAACTTGTTCGGCCGAAGCATATCGAAGCATATCGGAAAATGTTCGCCATCGCTGCATTGGCACTTTGGGGCGGATTCACAGGCAGGTGAGGATTTGTTCAGGAAGCCAGGAAATATGCGATATTTATTATCTTATACAAAAAATTCTTGTGTCACAACGTTAGTTACCATACTCCGAAACGGCTTGACCGATTTTTATGAAACTTTATGGGCATATTCACTAGATTTGAGAATCGGCTACTATCTATTTTTGATATTGGTGACATTGAATATACAAACAACCCCAAATTTTCATTAACAAATACTATAAAAATTGAGGTTTAGAGGTTGGTGATAGAAGTAAATAAAAACTAAAAACTTGAAAATATTTTGCATACAAAATGTCATAAGAATCGGTCAAACCGTTTCGGAGGAGTATGGTAAATAAAATTGCGACGCGAGAATTTTATGTATAAGATATTACTATTAAAGTGTTGATTTGACTCGTACTTTTCAATAATGTTTGTTATTTCGTCCAATACGCTGTTTTCCTAGCCGCGTTTATTTTCTATGTTTACTCTGAATTTCTGGATTTCATTCCGTGAACTACCGCCGATGCCCGGATTGCTTCGTATGAACGACTTAGTTTACTGCGATACGTATATGCTATGCTAGCTTTTATATTGTTATCGGTCTCGTATCGGCGGAGCGAAGTTGAGAAACGATATTGAACTGGAACAAAATATTGTAAATCCTTTTATAAGCTTAATATCAAATATTGTAAACTATTAGAGCCCGCTAACTTCTCATCACCTTCAATCAATCAATCGATTTGTTTATTTGCCTTTACACATAATATAATTATTACAGGTGGAAGTTTTAATAATACAATGTCAAGTGTATTTACCATTTCTGGCATGCAAATATTTATAGTTGTCAAAATTATTAATTATTATCAATGCAAGTCAAAATTTAAATCAATCAACCTTGGAATATTTGTCCTGTTTTTGTAAATTTCTCATCAATGCTCAGCTCATATTGGTTGTAGCGTTATGTTTATAGCCTATAGCCCTCCTCGGTAACTGTGCTATCCAACATAAAGAGATCTTTTTCAATTCGAACCAGTAGGTATTGAGATTAGTGATTAGTAGATGCAGGGATAAATTGAGCTCTCACTTAATCAAATTTGAATACAATGACACTGAAGAACTTCTTATTGGTCAATAAGATACTTTTACACACATACACTCATATGCACACACACATTCAAAATGTCCCCTTCTAACCTGGTTTAGTACAGTTTTATTTTTATTTTCTTTATATTAGATTAAGATTTGTATGTATAACTAGCTTACCCCAGCAAACGTTGTTTCCCCATATAAATTATTATTTCAGAACTATTTTGATTTTTATATCGTTATAACTATTATATCCTGTTGCGGAGTTTTATTTAGAACTTTTAGAACAATATTGTAATACATGATTTTTGAGTAACTTTCACCATTTACTCAGCGCACGCAACAAAAACTCAAAATTTTGCCATTTCCGCAATATTCTTTGTTGCTGCTCCTTTCCTATTCTTCTTAGCGTGATGTTTTATAGCCTTCCTCTATAAATGGACTATTTTACACTAAAATAATTTTTCAAATCGGTTCAGCAGTTCCTGAGATTAGACCGTTCAAACAAACTCTTCAGCTTTACATTATTAGTATATGTAGATTACTGTAACTTATCCTGTTTCGGGATAGGCGTAACCTATTGCGACAAAGTTTTTACTATTGCACTTGTTTACGTACAATTGTACCAATGTTATCTGTTTCGCGGTTAATAAAATCTTTAAATCTTTTTTATAAGCTTATCATTTTATTATTTTTCCATATCTTATCCTTAGTTATTACTTTGCTATTATAATATTTCTTTTGTATTCAATAGGCAGGTCTGATTTTAAATAGTCGCCGTTGACAATGGATAATTTTTCTCAAGGAACAACATAAAGAGCTAAATATAAAATGAAGATTTGTGTAGACATTTTTGTACTTTTTAAAATTTTATAATGTTAGTAATAGTAGGAAGAGTTGTGGAAATACATTGTTAATGACTCATAAATCTATTTTGTAACAATATCATGGCATTTCTCTTGCAAAGTAAATATTATGCAAACAAAACTATATAGCACGTATTTTATTTGAAGACGGAGTATTATTATGTAAGGTAATGACGCATAACTCGTAGACTAATAACATCGTAAAAAATTATATATTATCACAAACTTAATCGAAAATTATTTTCGTTAAGTACTTATCAAATACAAATTAGATGAATATTTTAAAGACAAACGCTTAGATATGAGTTTGATGTATACCGCAGTAGTATCTAAGAGCTGGTTGTAAATGTGAGTGGGGAAAATCCTTGAGAGATTGTTGCTGCTTCATCTTCTTAGACTCATCTACTATTTATCGCATTATTGAAGCGATGCCGTAATTTGACATGCTAAACCGATCAGATGAAGGTTGCCCTCAATGGTTCTCTTTACGAGTGTACTAGAAGGGTTTTCGAGAGGATTGGCGACGAATCGTAAAGCGTGCCACAAAGCCTCAAAAGCTGCTTACCAATCTGCCAAGAATGTAATATCAAAAAATAAGAAAGAGTGGATTCGAGGATATTTTAGATTCGCAATACAATCCAATAGTAGCATCAACGCATTAATGGCGCACTACAGAGCACGGGTCTCATCCTCATCACTGAGGAGGTCTGGAGCATATTCCACCACACTGCTCGACAATGGATTGGTGGAGGGGTTAGTGGCTAACCCAAGTGTCGGATTTTTTATGCCGCTTACTATTAACGAAAACAATCGGAAACGACAGCTAAACGTGCTCTCCGAGGCACGGATATGCTCAAGAAATTTGCTGTTAGCGGTCACCCATCCAAGTACCGGCCGCGCCCGCAGTCGATCAGTCGGTCCGGCTTAGCTCCGTCGATCGTTTAAGATATTGCGAAAACGGCAAAATTTTGAGCTTTCCTTGCGTGCGCTGAGTAAACGGTGAAAGTTACTCAAAAATAATGTATTACAATATTGTTCCCCTCTAAAAGTTCTAAATAAAAGTCCGCGACAGCATATGTCTAGCTTTTAAGGTTAACACACTATAACCATTGTTATGGTTATAAAATTTTTTAATAATAATTTATACGGCGAAACAAAGTTTGCTGGTTCATCTAGTAGTAGTAATATAGATGTGTAAAGATTCGTTCTATCGAACCAACTTCGCTCCTCCGCATAGCCACGACGTCGCCGGCACGTCTCCTAGTGACCAATAACTCTGTGATTGGATTACGCGGGGATATATTTTTTCGTCCCAACACTCCCCTCGCGAACATCTGCCACAGATATTATTATCTCTCTCACCGCGTTACACTGTTTCCATCAATATTATTTTAGTTAATGGTAATTGTTAAACATCACGCGGCTCACTTGAGGATATCGTGTTGTATTGGTCGTGTTAATGGCGTAAATTACTGATTTCAATGCCGTGAAACCAGTGTCGTAAGAGGCGACAGAAACCGGCCTGCTATAGGATATAAATTCACGTAAGAATTATAATTATTATAAAGTCATTAATATGATTATGCTCATTTCATATTAAACTCATTAATACGAGAAGCTCTCTTTGCCCGGTGGCTCGTATCGATCCTATGCGATCGACAGTGTTAAGCAACTGCGGGCGGTCGGTACCTGGATGGGTGACAGCTAGTGGGAAAAAATTCTTGAGCGTTTCCGTGCTTCGGAGAGCACGTTAAGCCGTCGGTCCCGATTGCTATGAATATAGCAATCGTCAAGCGTGGTGGAGTATGCTCTAGACCTCCTCAGTTATGAGGAGAGACCCGTGCTAGGTAGTGGGCCATTAATGTGTTGAGGCCAATATGATTACTGATATTATTTGTTACTATCAAGCCTAAACTTATTAGTAGTCACTCATCCATCAGCTGCAATTTTTTACACTGTATAAGTTAATGCTTGACTGCTATCCTACCTGGTAAACAGAGGTAATGGTAAGATGGTAAGCAGAGATGTAGTCTTGGATGGTAAAGCGCACTAACTTGGAAGATGCCTATTGAATCTTATCTTAAAGAGTCCCACATTATACCTTATGCTTAAAACTTATGCTTAGAAAATCATCTGCTGAGAACCAATTTGAAAGTTCCTAAGGTTATATAGTCAATAGACTCAATTTTATTGTCGTATGCTACTTTCATCTGTTGCATCAGTTTGCTGGCGTCGTCCTAGTGGTGGTCTAGCATTTTGTATTCTGTAGATAGTTATAATAAAGAAAACCAACATATTTTCATTTGGTATCTGATTACGGAGGTTTCTTTTTCATAATCAGTCCATCTTTATCCAATATTACATGGTATTATTTTCTCCGTGAAGCCTCTCTGGCCAGCTACCATCTCTTGCTGGAGTCAACCACCAAACAATTCGTTGGGAGCGTGGTCCGAGAAATTTTTGTTTCGTACCGTCAACGCATCGGTGCTTTTGGCGTTACTGATGTCCATGGGCGACGGTAACCACGTACATAGTGTGGCTCGTTTGACCATTTCTCGGTTAGTTATATAAAAAGACGTCTTCAAGATAGAAAATCATTTATTCATGTAGGTATTATTTCAAATACACTTATGCACGTCATTTTTTTATTCTACCACCGTTTCGGAGGAGAAGAAACGGCGAAAGAAATTCAATTCTCATTGGAACTAGTGTCAGAATCTCGGGAAATATTGAAGGTTATATTCTAAATATCGAATGAAGTTGCTTATATAATTGTGATCGAACTTCACTTTGAGAACTGCGTCATCATAAATTACTTTATGTTTCAGGTATTTTTTTTGTTACCAATATTACTGAATCTTTTTATGCAACTAAGTAGATCCAAGAAATGATAACAAATATAATGTACTATGTAATGTAATATAAATAAATTATAACATACATGATGTACAATAATCTGATAGTAAAAAAGTGTTACCGCTTTTTATTTAACGACTGACACTCGCTTTCTAACAAATCTTTTGCACATAGTTAACATTTCGAATAGTAGAAAAAAATTTTGGAACCAATGCTAGGTATAGATGTTGTAGTACCAAGCAAATTGGAGCAAATTATGGTGAAAAGGGTTTGGTACTAAAAACTGCCATTCAGTTGTGGGTCTTGGACCATGGTAGCAGTGATCCTCATTCACATTTATCTTTATTCAATTACCATAGCAACGATAGAAGCGAATCGAGAGTCAGTCCATAAAACTCGATACTTCCCATTCCTGTGGGAAATTCAAAATAAAAAGAATACATTCTTTGACTGAAATTGTACGCATCAATCAATGTTGTATAGAAGTTTCAAGTCAATCCATTACCTACTTTTGGAGTTTTGTGACGAGAAATATATGAGAAGTAAATAAATAGAGTCAAGTTGGCATTATTCTACTTTGCAACAATAGTAGAAAAATATATGACGGTACATACTTTTAGACATGCTAGCACCTTCCTCCCACAAAGGAAACATGCAGTTACAATAAATAAAACTATTTACCAACATAATTATATATCATTACCAAAAAGTGTGTTACCCCCAAAAGGAGCATCATCGAGGTAAGTGGAATAAAAGATGCCCTGAGGATCCTCCGTCCATACTTACTTTATAACAATGGATTTCCGCAAAGTAACGCTAAATACTAAAATAAATAATTATTTTACTTATACTCTCTTACCCCCACAATGCCTTCAACCCATTAATGGTCCACTTCTGGGAACGGGTCTCTCCTCGTCACTGAGGAGGTCTAGAGCATGCTCCACCACGCTGCTCCAATGCAGATTGGTGGAGGGGTT
>DWJN01006694.1:0-10491 GCA_018248895.1 Carystus phorcus | reverse complement strand
TTATGGTTATAAAAATAGTTCTGAAATAATAATTTATATGGCAAAACAACGTTTGCTGGTTCATCTAGTTAAACATATAATGATGTAAGAATAAAGGATGTAATTATTACACTTGGCGTTGGTAGTCAGTTCCTTTGCTCGAACTTGGCTTGACACGCTGCCGCGTGATCGACATCCAGAGTGACGTAATGGTCACCACGCCAGACCATCGTCCGAAGGGTCCTGGGTTCGATTCCCAACGAGGCAGAAAAATAAATATATAATATTCGTGTTGTAAATGTGTAAAATTGAGAGCAAATTATGTATGAATATAAAAATAAAAAAATGTACTTTTTCAAATCCAATACAATATGTATTTACTTGGAACTAGCTAGAGAATTTTGTCCTCTTGGTACTCCAATATTTTTGGACACATCACATGCACCAGTTCTTTTCTGGATAAAGAAGGGAAACTAAAGTACTCTTTATAATTAAGATACATATTCAGAACAGAAAATTAAATAATGGAAGATTATAATTACACCTATAAAAAATGTTTACCGATGCAAATTAAGAACGGATGAATAAAAGTTAACTAGATAAATCTGAATCAGGGCGACCTAAAATGTAGACTCCAATTGTACGCCTGCAGATCAGAGTATCAAAGAGACAAAAAAAGTCAGTCGCACTTGGCAGGACTTCGTGTAGGGATTGGAGTCAACTCACTAATAGCCCACTACACATTATATATTACAATACACTACAAAAAACAATATTTGTTAACTGATTTAAATAATGGCTTTGTTAATTTTATTAACGAAAAAAATAAATAAATAAAGCAGAAGTCAAACGCATTTAATAAATGATCATTATTAGGGACTAGATGAACCAGCAAACTTTGTTTTGCCATATAAATTATTATTTAAGAACTATTTTTATAACCATAAAAATTGTTATAGTGGGTTAACCTTAAAAGCTAGACATATGCTATCGCTGACTTTTATTTAGGTCTTTTAGAGGGGAACAATATTGTAATACATGATCTTTGAGTAACTTTCACCGTTTACTCAGCGCACGCATGAAAAGCTCAAAATTTTGCCGATTTCGCAATATTTTTTATCGCTGCTCCTCTCCTTTTCATCTTAGCGTGATCTGCTATAGCCTATAGCCTTCCTCTATAAATGGACTATCTTACACTAAAAGAATTTCTTAAATCGGTCCAGTAGTTCCTGAGATTAGCCCGTTCAAACAATCAATCAAACAAATAAACAAACAAACTTTTCAGCTTTATATATTAGTATAAGATAACTAAAAAATTATTCATCAAATTTTGAAATTGAATTGGAACCACAGGACAAGCTAAAGTAATAATACATTGAGTTCGATTTAGTGAGATTGTTGGGAATAGGCATAAGAGGAAAAACGGGAAAAATCTAAACATTATAATTGTTAAATTGTGTATTTCTAGAGGTTAATGGTTCTTTAAACCGAAAAGACAGGTGCTATTTCATTAAAATATGATAAATATTTTTTAAAATAATTTATTTTTTATCTTTAACGATTCATTTACGCAGTTAATATAAAGTTTTAAATTGGTTTCGTAACTAATTGACGTACTAAAGTATTGCCTAACCAATTAAAGAAACATATTGGTATTAGCCAGTTTTAATAACCTTTAAAACTCTAGGTAGTGCTTTAAATTTTAAATATCAATGATTTCACACGAACTCCTGAATTTAATAAGTAACGAGAAATTTTCATGAACCTACAGATTTTTCAGATTCATTCTTTCGCCACAATATAACCGTATTACACGATGTCACGACGTTGAATAACAATTTAATACAATATTTAAGTTAAAAAGACGTTCCCGGTCTACGTATGCAGAATAACGAGTGGGGTCCCACCCTAAGATCGTCCCCTTTGCGAAAATCATGTTTTGTGTTTCGAGATGGATCATTATTTTGAAAATTGAAATAACGTTCCGTTTGATACGCGTTTACAATTTTAGTAATGAAATTGTTTTCACGATTGCACGTCATATTCAAATCATTCCGAGATTATTTACAAGCGAAATAGAAAATCGTAAACATATTTGAATGTTGTTCAGTCATTGTGTTTTAATTATTATAAGCAATTAAACTTTGCTTCAAACTCTCGACATTGATTAATTGATCGTAATATTTAAATCAATCAATGTTTAAAATAATCACCATTAAATAATTTACATTCATCAATTTTAATCAAAATAAGTATCTAATGAGCTAACGTTTCTGCTTGTTTTGGAATTAATATTATTAGATACATTTTTGCGGAAGAAGATATATCGATGTCTTTAAGTCAGGAGAGAGTAGGCTACTACTAAGTTAATGTTTGACCACTCAAAACCATATCACCACTTACCATCAGGTGGGACTATAGTTATGTTAGTACGATGCTTTTCAATACCTCCTGCCTTTCCGGTAAGACTCAATGGTAAAAACATCAAAGCTAACCTTTGTATGAATTGACATTAGAAATATAATAAAGGCGACTATTTGACATAAGAAAATGTTTAAAAAAAAAATATTTAACGTGTTTTTCACAGAGAAATAAGCTATTTAAAGGAAATTTATATATTACCTACTCTTAAAGAACGATATAATTACGAGTACGTTCACAATGTCTACAAAACAATATATGATATAATGTCTTTGTAAATACTATTATAATACTATACATTAGTGTACAAAATATCTTTGTGAATAAATTCTTTACTTTTATAGTAATAAGGAAAAGCTATTTCTCTTTCATTCTTACCATAAGTGGCGGTCCTTTAATCTTCTTATCTATCTCCCTTTGTTTTGAAGTGTTCCAAGGTTCGGCAGAGCTTTGTGAGATGGACCAAGGGTTGATAATCTATATCAGTTTGTGGGCCACGAAGGGGATTGTTAAGATTTATATCTACGAGTATAATGTTAGGAAACCTCCTCGTGTGGGACTATTGAATATACTTTCGTTGGTTTTCCTCATTGTGGATATTAGGGATATTTCTTTTATTTTTTAAAAACCATTGAACCGTTAAAGGAAATGACAACCATCTGATGGTAAATTCATTGACATCAGTAAAAGTATCACCTATGTGTTGAGAGATAGAAATGAGTAGATAGAATGGTATACTCATTGAAGCCCCTAGCTGGAGTAAGGCGAGTGTTATGGCGATTGACTTAAGCAAGAGGGTGGTATTTTTTCTATAGTATTAATTTCGGACCAGGCGTGTGTAACTTAACAAGTCGAAAATGCACTTTTTCGGGGCCACTTTTAAGCTTAGATTTCATTTATAAATTCTGATTTTATGTTAATAATTTTTTATCGGAATGTGTATTAATTTGCTTTAAGTTTTCATTTGCAGCGAGTTTTCTTTAAAAATATATGTACATATATGTAAGTCGACTTATCAACGTATTCACGCCTGGTAAGAAATTGTAGACTACTTAGGTATGATATTTAGGTTAAAGTCATATTTAGTTTAAAAGGTCATTATGGATGTAAATTGAAATTAAACAAAAGAATAACAAACATCATAGACATGTAAACACATGCGTACAAATTCGGCAAAGTTAAATTTTACATTAAAAATACATGGAATCGAACAAAATTTTATATAACACGAAAAATCAATAAACGGAAAATTATAAGTCGACATAATTGATAACGTAAGATGTAAAGTATTTTAAAAAATAAGATACTTTAAAAGTAAATTTACTCCAAGCGTGACAAATGCCACAATGATGCGCCATTTTGAGATTTCCCTCCAGAGAAGCCATCAAGTTTGAAGTAAATCTGGGATATCTCCAGTAATGTCTCCCCTGGCGTTTCTTCCGAACTCGCTGACCGTAAAATTGTAAAAACTACGATAAATCTTCCAGTTTATTTTACTTTCTTTATATTATTCAACATAGAAAAGATGCGGACGAGTTAGATAAAATATGTATATTTGAATGCGTACTTAATTCCGGTGCATTTGTTGCTTTTTGATTTTACTTTTTTTGTTAGATATTATTGTTATACCAATGAAGCAACTAAATAATTTAAATAAATAAAAACTGTTTTTTTACTCTTATAAGACAATAATGAATCAGTTAGGGCTTCTGTTTTTATATACTGGATTAAAAATAGCAACTGATAGGTTAATTTATACTGCAGTGTACAAGGTTTTAAAAGCGGCTCAGAGTAGTTTGTGACTCCATTATAAGTAGATCTTGTGATTGAACCTAAGTTTGCAATTTTGTGCTCAATAGAGATTATCACGTAAATTTGTGATAAATTTGGTCACTTCGGCGTTTCGCATAATATTCTCAAAGTATTTCTTATATTATCGTATTCTTTATCCGTAAATCCTTACAATTTAAATGAAAAGAGAACCGGTATTTTACCGACTGAAATTAAAAGAACCATTAGAGTTCCGGAATCACCGACATCTTACACCTCTCTTAACTTCAACGGAACAGCTTTTATTAATCGCTCAGTTAAATATCACCTTTGATATTAAGTTCGTGTTGTGTTAATCAAATTGTTTGTTTACTGAAATATTGAATTACAAAGGCAAAGTATTTCTTTACGATTCTGTACAAATAATTGAAATTTACTTAATCGTTCGGAATATTAGTTAACGAAACTCTTTAATGAAAAAGGTCCCAACCGAAAAATACTTCAAAGCTCAAACACGCAGAGCTGTAGAACTACGAGACTGGAATAATGTCTGGGACAGAAAAAGTTTTACGCTTTGAACCCTACCGAGGGCAAGTGTTTTGCATTTCGACCCTCGCAACCTGCATATCAATGCGTAAAAGGATTGATGTTTGCACAAAGTTTCGCAAAAAAAAAATTCCAACGCTCAATAACTTATCATGCTTACTTTAACATAAAAAGCGTTGCGAGGTCTTAATATTATAACTACATCGACATAAAAGGTGGAAGTGTCCTTATTACGACTCGTTCCACGCGAAGGGAGAAATACTTGAAACGTCAATTTAAAACGGGACAGCCGCCAGTTCTTTAGTAGTCACTATTTTCTTTTCATTTCCTGCTCCGGTAACTGCAGAGATTATAGCACAAACTACATGTCGGCATGAAATATCAAGAGGAATTGGCAATATTAGTGAAAAGTAAACGATTAGATATCACAGTTTTAATGTCATAAAAGGTCTTTATAATATAATTGTGATCACAATCATAATATTACGATTTCTGTTATAGTATTTTTTAAATTTCATATGATCGTCTACCTACACCTTATGCTGACTGTACTAAGGTTGCATAAACGCTTGGACCGTACTAACCTAAATATACAGGACCAGGAAATCAACAAAAACCAGCTGCTTATTTACACAATACATACTTTATCCAAAGCGGAAAAATAAAAGAGGCTATTAAGGCTGTAGGAAGTAAAAGTTTAAGCCAAGTTCTTTCTCTGAAAGATTGAGGGCTTTAGATATGTCATTGAAAAAACTTTGAGGCTTCGCCCGATAAAATGTTTGTTTCACATGTAATCCCAAGATTCTTTATATGTCGCTGGGATGAGACAACAAATACCAAGATGTATAACCTGTAACATTTTTAAAGGCTTAAACCGTGTAATCTTTAAATACCTATATCATACTAATGTTATGCTTTATTATCGTTATATAAGCAAAAATATTTTAACATGTTTTTATCAGATCGGTCCGTTATACAGAATAACTATATATAATTATATTTCGTCCACTTGTAGTTGATGTTCTTAATTAAATTACGCTCATATGAATAGACAATATTATTATGTGTATCTACTATATTTTGTTTTTTTTAAATAGTGTATTAGGTAAATAGTTAATGATAGAAGAATCGTAAGTTTTTTAGAACTATTATTTTATTCATCTGATTATGCACATTATACGGGAACCACTAAATAGACATTTGAGCAGTTTGAGAGAACTGAAGAGGGTTACAAGAGTATTATAAACGCGATTCTTATCTAGACACCGGTCATGACCCGTTTGGTTGGGCGTAAATTGAAAAGTAATCTATGTATGCGGGTAACTTATGTCGTATTTCATTTTAAATACCTTAACATTGGTAAAAGCAGTAATGAGTAATATTATAGACTAGGTGACCCGACCAACTTTGCTTCGTTTAACAGTCAATGAATGATGGACATTAATTGACGTAACTTATTTATGTGTTATTCGATTTATACGTAAATGTAAAAAATGTAAAATGTAAAAAACACTTAATGTTAAGTAAATCTCATCACAATAATCTTTCAGTTAGATGTTGATCTACTTTCAACGGTCAATATATTTAAATTTTGGATAATTATCAAGAACCGATGAAAATGCACTATTTTAATGAGTTTGTTATATTAAGCCGTCGGTCCCGGTTGTTATGCTAAATAACTTTCGTCAAGTTGTGTCGAACGCCTTCGGATGGCTTGAAAACTTCGACTATTTGGTTGGCCACTAAACTCTGCACCAATCTGCATTGGAGCAGCGTGGTGGAGTATACTCTAGACTTCCTCAGTGATGAGGACATGCCTGTGCTCAGTAGGGGCCATTAATGTGTTGAAGGCAATATTTTTTTTTACTTTTGCATCAGATATATTGGGAATCATTTTCTTCCGGAAACGCACGCAATGAAATGTATAATACCGAATTATATACTTGTCAATCGAACTAAAAAGTAAAAAATAATTCTTAATATAAAAGTGTGATATTAATTTACTCGTTAGTCTTCTATAAAAATTTAGTTTTTAGTTTATTAAACTATATTTTATTAAATTAATGCTTGACTACAAGCCTGCTTAAAAAAAGCGTAAAAGCTTAAAAGCGTAGTAAATTATTAGCTCTTAATATTTTTTTTTACGTTCGTTTACAAATAAATAAACATACCAGAATAAGTAGGTACTCACAAATTTGCCAATATACATAAGCTGGTTATTATAAACCAGTTATTCTTGGAATTATAAAAATAAGAAATGTAATGTAATTATGTGATACAGAACCTTGTTTGTGACTTCATTTTAATATTTTACCAACACAATATGCTGTAAAGAAATAGCCAAAAACACATTTTAAATTACACCATTAAATATTACGGGGACCTCGGGCTTGGAAAAGCTTGGGAAATAATTAAAGTAAGTGTAATAAGGCTTTTGATTTGCATAACAAATTTGGCAAGGCTGTAAAAAGTGTTTCCGTAGGAAATCTTTTATCAAATCAAGTCTTCGATTTCTTGGGGCAAATCTGTTATCAAATCAAAGGTCTTGTTTGAAAGCGTGTTGATTGACTTTGTTTCGAATTGAGTTTTCAAAAGATGGTTATTTTTTTACGTAACTTGCTGATGAAGAAACATGGGTTACATGATGGTAAGTGATCATCGTCGCTTATGGAACAGCAACAATAAAGGCATCTAAGATGCGTGGACCAAAATGTTACGATTTCATCTAGTGTGGCCACCTGCTACTCTGTCCAAAACGATGACTTCATTGTGTTCTTCACTACATAGTATAAAACAAAGTCGCTTTCTCTGTCCCTATGATTGCTTAAATCTTTAAAACTATGCAACGGAATTTGATCCGGTTTTTTAATAGATAGAGTGATTAAAGAGGAAGGTTTATGTGTATAGTACGTTCACAGATTTTCTGTAGTGTATTTAGTATCAGCATAACACCCGTGGGAAGCCGGGACGGGTCGCTAGTAATAAGATAAAAGGCTCTTTTCTCGGTATGTCCTGATGCAGTGGCGAGAAGCTTGAACTGTCATTTATGTTCCAAATATTTTTTTTCTTCTATATTTAAATTTCGAGCTTAGAGCACTTCAATACTAGGTTCGCCACTGGATTATGATAAAGAAGATTTTATTTAAATTACATATTTACATGTTGAGTCATGCACAATTTCCGTTAAAGAAATAAGAGAGAAAAAATTACTGGCACCCAAATATCCTGCTAGAACATTCCGAATCGTTTGGCGGCTGAATCAAGCAAGAGGGAAGTAACTAACCAAGCGAGCTTCGCGAATAGGTAATGACAATAATAATATAATGAGAATAATGATGTCGTTACCCGAAGTCCTATCACCACTATCACCAAGCAATCCGGCTTCTCTGGCCTCTAACAACATCCTGATCTGCTGACATGGGATTTAGGTATGTAATATAGGCCATTCCTAAGCTATGTACCTTCAATCGATTAATGGCCCACTACTGATCATGGGTCTATGTTTTTATGAGGAGGTCTAGGCCACCCCAATACGGCCAAAATATATAAATAGTCTTATAGAGCGTGCGACAGTCTCCAATACTGAAGATTTTCTATTACGAGTTCAAAAGAGCGACTTGCCTTTGTATATGACACTAGCATCAGCTGAATTGGGCGTGTGTTGACACTACTTGACTTAAGAGAGGTTGGAGTGAGTACCTAGTAAGAACTTGGCTTTTGAAATATGTTGGCGCTATATACTTATGTATTTAGAAACCCGAATGAATTATGTGTTTGTTGTTAGTAAATTTACTACAAAGATCTCATAATCCGACATTGTGTTTTAATGGTTGACTGAGTTAAGCAACTTTATAAATCTTTTGTAGTTGGTTATCGGCGAATTTTTCTTTACCGAAAGGCTCTAAGCTCTCAATATCGACTTTATTTAACATGTAATAATGGTTTAGTAATGTCGGTGGAATTCCATTGAAAAGAACTATTGATACTTAGGATGAATGCATCAAACCTCATTGAAACAGCGTTCTCAAGTACGGTCTGAGTGTTCCAGATTGTGCTATTGTGTGCCGTTTATGTCGATCGTAACTCAGGAGTTTATTTATGAATAAATACATTTTTCCACCCGCAAATGTTTTTTGTAATCATAATGCGATGTCTGTCTCAAAAGTGTAAAATTAATGAGGTGGCCGCAAACAAGGAGGCTGTTTCATTACATTTCAAGGCGGTATTTCATCCCGGGTTAACCGTTCCCCTGACACCGGTTCACGGTATCTGGCGCAGACAATAATTACCGCTTCGTTACGAGTACGCATTTATTTTGTTATGAGTTACCGAGTATGTGTTGGTTTGTATATGTTTTTATTACCCTGCAAGTTATATAAATATTAAACGAGATAATTGGGTTCTCATTGTGGGCGTTGTGTAATTAAGAATGAGCGTGAAGTTGAGTGTGGTCTGGTTGAAGGATTGTTACGTTTTTTTTAAATATTTAAATTAGAAACTAAATATGCTCGGTTTTCGATTAATTTATTGGTATTATAAAAACATAATGATAGTAATCTTTAGTTACCTATAGCATAATATAATTTACACTTCCACTGCTTAATAAAATCTTTATATCAATTATTTGTTTCTACATTATTCTAATATTAAACATAATTATTTTATAACCGCAAATGTCTTACTTGTGTTTACTAAAAACCTTCATACTGTTGTTACCAAACTTGCACTTCCCTCGAGCGAGAAGTTCGGCTTTTGCGATTCGCGTCGATAAAAAGGGGAACAAATTACCGAGAATTAAACTAACTTAAGTTTGTAAGACATTATAGCACTTTTTATGTGAGGAAAAAATTTCCAACAACTTCCAACTTTGACATTAGTCCGTGAATTATTGCGGTCTCCTCGGTGTCATTTGTGGACTTGAGCCTGAACTTGGGTCCCAGAGTATTCTTTTAACAAGAACTTAGGTTTGGATCATCGCCAGTACATATATCTCTATATTATGTGTCTAATCCTATATTAATAGTATTATTTTATATATTTATATTATTTTATATATATTATTGAACTTAGAATATTACTAGTTGAATTTGGGAAATTATAAAACGATCAAATAATAAAAAAAACTTAGCGACTGATGGCATACTGTTTAGTAACTTGGGCGGTATGAATTTGAGTATGCGAAAAATTAACTAGCCGTGCGTCTACATTAGGTACTAAGTGAGCAACTGGAAATACAGAGAGTAGGTTAGGTTAGGTTTTGTGTATATTAAGTAACTCAAATTAATGTTTGTATGTTGCTGTTCTGGTGATTTCTCGTCACTCGCTAAATTAGTAATTCAGTCGCTATTATAATGTAAATTAATTATTTTTGTCGCTTAAAACTTATATTTACAGTCATTCATTTTAATACTACCCGTTGAATTTCAATTTCAAAGTCAAAATTTTCCCTTGAGTAGACTATGTCACAGACGGATAGGTCGATGCGAGTAACTCCCTAAGGATCCCGTTTTAAATCAATTGTCCGCAAGCCTAGGAATATCTGAGACCCAAAATGAAAGGCAGTAGTTATTAGAGTAATATACTAGACCAGTATATACACTTTCATTTCGTTCGCTCCAACGCGCACTCGACACTACGTAAACAAGAGTCTTGTTACTGATTCACAATGTTCTATTGTGAACCGTGCTCAGGTTACTGTCTACCTGATTCAATGACCTCACACTAATATCTACGTGGTTCTAATCATACCGTATCGTCTGCTCTTTTACAGGGCCG
>DWJN01006693.1:0-10493 GCA_018248895.1 Carystus phorcus | reverse complement strand
ATAGTGATCTATCAACGCACAGCCCAAACCACTGGACGGATCGGGCTGAAATTTGGCATACAGGTAGATGTTATGACATAGGCATTCGCTAAGAAAGGATTTTGATCAATTCTCCCCTAAAGGGGATTAAATAGGGGATGAAAGTTTTTGAACGCGAGCAAAGCCGCGGGAAAAAGCTAGTAGGGAATATAATTCTTCTCTCCATGTGTATATCACTGAACTCCTAAACGTATGGTCCTATTTTCATAACATCTTTTTTTGTCACTGATTCGAGATTGGTTTAGTGTAACAATAAGATTTGATACATTTTTCATGTTGCTGGATAGCATTTGAACAATCCGCAATATGTTTAGTTACAATTTTTTGAAGCAAAATTTCATTACGTAGCATCCAAATAAAATAATTGTAACAACAATTCATTGTTTGAACCGACATAAGGCGTACTGATGACTGGGTTGGAAATGTGGGGCGCTGCCAAACGGCTTTTGTTTTCACAGCTTCAGCTGTTTCCAACGAAATGAGATCCGGATGGAAATCATTTTCAGTCACGCTTTGAGATTTTATTTTATGTATTTTTATTATTCATGAAGTGTATTATGTTTACCTTTTGAACATGAACGTATGTTACGAATGACGATGCATCTTTTTTTAATAATCATGAACCGTTAGTAAACGAAAATGTCATTACGATAGACAAGGCATATTTTATATGAGCAAGACTTTATTTGAACTTCATTACTAATGTAAAAGAAATTAACAATAGAAGAATAAAAAATATTTTAGTACAAGCATAATGACAGTGACATGCATATTATGATTATTGACAAAATACCTATAGTAAAAAATGTTAAATTTCGTTTTTGTTTTCTTTTAGAAAAGCCTGTTTTATTCGAAATATATAATAGTATTTTTTATGTAAGTACTATATGATAATATACCGTCGCCTACGGGCCAAAAATATCATCTAAAGGTATCATAATTACATCAACTCTCAAGCCTTTATCTATAACACGATAAGTCATTTGCCGACTGACTTAAGAGTAGTAGTTCGCCAGGTGGGCTTTTCAGAAGTATACTCGAAAATATGTATAATTAATTTATATATTTATTTTATTCTATACAAGTAAATGTTTCGCGTCAATCTCACCTCAAGGTATGTAGTAAAAAAGACGAAGATGGTGAACGCGCTAACTTAGTAAAAGTCCATTCATTCTCCTCTCAAAGACTCCCACGTTGTAAGTAATAAATTTCTTACTCAAAGCTGTACCACCAAGTCAGCATATGAAGGTTGTACTCTAGGCTTTCCCAATAATATCTACGCACTTCTTTATTAAGTAAATTGGAAACATTACAAATTTTACTGAGACGTTGTTTTTCAATAAGAAAGACTTTTCGAATTGTAGTGCATAATTTTTGAGCTCCAAAAGATGAGACCTGGCGCTATTCGGTCGATATTCAGCAGGGCGCTCGAGCTCCCTTTCCGAAAACATCTCCCATTGTACACACCAAAGTTTCTTGTTTATTCATTGTAAGTACGCGGCACGATTGCAAGCAAATTATTCACAGTTGATATTTAAATGTATCTCAGTTTGCAAAGTCGGGGAAACGTTATGACTTAGCACGACCCAGATCTAAGTTCAGTATCGTAGCTCGGTGCAAGTAATGTTATAACTTGTTATGCCCGAGAACGTCGTAGGGTTGACACTTTAAACATTTTTTAACCACTACAAAAGATATTAGTACTTTTCGGAATAGAAATTTTGCATAAATCTAGCGGAAGAGTTAATTCGTTTGATTGATTATTAGAACGCGCTAATCTCAGAAACTACTGGACCGATTTGAAAAATTATTTTAGTGTCAGATAGTCCATTTATGGAGAAAAGCTATAGGCTATATAACATCACGCTAAGAGGAATAGGAGAGGAGCACCGATAAAGAATATTGCAAAATCGGAAAAATTTTGAGCTTTTGTTGCGTGCGCCGAATAAACGATGAAAGATACTCAAAATTCATATATTACAATATTGTTCCCCTCTAAAAGTTCTAAGGGGGGCTTATTGTTAAAAACATCTTCCAGTCCTTTTATATGGCTTTTGCATCGCATATGGAGTGCACGAGTGTCGCCTATGATATTACCCTACTCATAATGTGTTCGATTAATTTATCCAAACTCGAGAGTATTGCTCAATTGTTAGAAGCTTCTATAGTTTGATAATTACATGAAATACCATGATGGCGTGGATTAAAAATTTTTCTTCAGTTTACCTCTAAACCTTCGACTATTGAGAGGAAATTAATAAACTTTTAAGCGACTTCAAAAAAAGGAGGAACTTAAATAACACGAATGGAATTTATATAACACTAGCAAAGTCGGCCACGCGTTGCCGTAACTAACCTTATACCGCCACCTGTTAGAATCTTATGGAACTAATTCATTGCAAGATATTAAACAAATAATTTGCAATAAAATAATATTCCGTTTATAAATCGAGATGCCTATCCTCTCTCAAGTTAGATCAAACTGCACACGATGTGCAAAATTTGATTAAAATCGGTAAAGAAGTTCAGGAGTCCGTCGCGGACAAACACCGTGATACGTAATTTATAAGCCGAACAGGGTTTTTTGTACTGTTGGCAACCCTAAAACGAGCTTGGAAATTTAATTTAATCTCATTTGTAATGCACGTAGCCGTGTGCAATAAAATTGGAGGCGAAAGGAAAGGGCCAATTATTGCGGAACAATTTCGGTAACAAAAATATTTCTCTGCGTTCACTTTTATCGAAACATCAAATTTGCTACGGAATATAAATCAGTTTTATCTTTATACATTTAATTATTCCGTCCGTGTTTACGTTGTTGAACTCTTAGATGGTTGGAGTGATTTTGTTAATGTTTTTTTATGTTTATGTGATCTCCTAAGATAGTTTAGACTCACAATTCGACAAAATCCCTATTTTTTCATTAGTTTAATTAATTATCTTTGATGTACGAGAGCCAAACTCGGTATACACATTCAATATAAGAAAATTATTAGAGTATAGCATATGTCGCAGGACAACATCTATTGAATCCGCTAACCAAAATATAAAACTCATTGCTCAAATGTAACGTAGGTACTACAAAACTAAAAGTAATGTTCGTTAAATAATTAAAACGTATTACAAAACAAAAAGTATTATTCGTTAAATAATTAAGACGTACTACGAAACTAAAAGTAATATTCGTTAAATAATTAAACTGTGCTACAAAACCAAAAGTAATATTCGTTAAATAATTAAAACGTACTACAAAACTAAAAGTGATGTTCGTTAAATAATTAAAACGTACTACAAAACAAAAAGTAATATTCGTGAAATAATTAAAGAAAGAAATACAACCGTGACGTAACACGCGCAACTAATACAATATTTTCCGGTAAACGTAAATCTAGGGCGGTTGCAAATTTTCATTCCGTTCACGTAGACCTATAATCGACAATCGATATGGGCTTTGACCAGCCATCGCCATCAATACGACTGTTATTGCCAGGTTTTTGGTTCGGTGTAATTAATGGAACGATTTATAATTTCATTATAAAATACTGCATTGTTAAACGTCGTTCTATATAATTTATTATTTTAAGGTGACCTATTAGAACCAGTTCATATGCTAAAATCAATTACGTATGTTTCTGGCTTCGAAACTCGAAAAGTAGTTCGTTTAACTCAAGATACCACTGTCAGACCCCCTGAATTACTTTGAAATTGTCACGACGTTGAATTGTTTCATGAGATCAACAAATACAATAATAAATAAAGCTATACGCTCATAAACCCATACTGGTGCTATAAGTCTCATGGACAACACACAAAAACAAAAAGACGTACAGACTGAGAATAGAAATGGAAACTTTTACCCCGCTTGGAATCGAACCTAGGACCCCACAAACGGCGGTCAGGCATGCTAACCTAATATCATGGTTAATTTATGTGTCTAAAATTTAATAGAATAAAAGTCGATCCAGTAGTTGATAAACTCTCACACGGTTTTAAACAAAGCAGTATACGGGGTCAACTTGTATAAAAGTGTATTATCAGCAAAGGATTTCTTACCTGTACTGTACGCTCCCAGTCTGTATATTCATTGACTATAGTGAAGAAAATCTCGCTCAAGTGATATGTATAGGCGTTCCTTACATAGGTCCTGAAAACATTTAGATATTAAAAACAGCCAATGCGTTCAAATCATAACAACGATTGTGAATTTCAATATAATAAAGTTGGCAAGATATATAGATACTTACGAATCATAAAACAATTTATTATTCTTAGATTACGTATGAATACTAATCTTTGCTCATTAAGGCATGAATAATTAGTTTACAAACCTAAACAGAGATGGGTTTCACATGAAGTAGAAATGAAGCACTCTATTTGGTAAAGTAATTAATGTACATTACAGTACAGTACTATATTGTGTTCATTGTAGAAATCAGAGCAGTGCTACCAAAATTTTCGCCTAGTGTGTCCAGCGGTTAAGCAAACATCAATTTACTATACAAACACCCTTACCTTATTATTCTGTCCCGGCGTTCGCCTTCGAAACCATTTTGTATGTCCTGAGACGAAAACTTCCAAAGGGCTTCGCTCGTTACCACTCCAAATAGAAGATCATATTTATTTTGTCCTCCTCTTATGCCGAAAATCCTATCACCGCTTCTTTTGTCTGCCTTGAAATTGTTCACACCAGATACACTTGTGAATCCTTGAAGGTCATTCGGTATAAAGAATGTTAGAAGCTCTTTTGCGTAGTCCGTTTTAACCACAACACCGTCAACTGATGGACCAAATGCTGTGAGATAACTCGGAGTACTGATTTCAGCAGACATAAGCTCTTGAAGAGGAACTTCTCGAAGACAATCCACTATTAATTCATGGTCTTTGACGATATCTTCAGGAAGTGTGCAATTAGATTGCTTTGCTAGTTGGACGGAGTAACTTACTGGGTCTTCTACTAATGCCCAGGAGCTTAGTGCTGACCCTGATAAAAGGATTGCGCGGTGGAAAAGACCTGAAATGTGCTGAACGGTTACCTTCTTTATTCAGATTTTCTAATATATTCTTTTATAGATTACACTTTTATTTGCAGACGATTAAAGGAAAATATTATTTCTTTAATTTCTTACCAGGCATGACCGTTGGAGAAATCATTAGAAAATTGATGCAAGCAGCGCCAGATCCATGCCCCAACATAGTGACATTGCCGGCGTCTCCTCCAAAAAGAGCAATATTTTGTTGTACCCAATGCAGTGCGGCTATCTGATCCATTAGCCCATAGTTTGCCACTCGAGCTTTGAGATGAGGTATTGGATTCGCGTTGAGGAAACCTTAAATAAATTGCATTCATTAGATATTGTTACTTTACATAGTAACACACTTTAAAATATATATACTCTTTGAAGAACATAAGCCTAGACCTATAAAGCAACTGAAAGTTTTTCTGATTTCTATCAGCTACCTGATAGAAATGCCCATTTGTCAGTTAAATTTACGATATTCTAATTCCATTGTATAATTCTAATTACAATGTGTTAGATTAAAGGTTTATATTAATCTTCAGTGAAAAATCTACCATTAACTTCTTCCTTGTCTAAGTTTATAGTTTTGTCAAAGATAATTTAATTTTTTTTTTTTATTTAATACAAGTTAATGCTTGACATCAACTCCACGTGGTGGTAAGTGGTGGGGATGTCTAAGATGGTGGACGCATTAACTCAGTAAAAGCCATAAATAAATAAAAATAAAAAATAAATACATTTAAATACAATTGCAGTGAATAATCGCTGCCGTAATTTTGAACGCATTAATTTGAATGCACTTTTATGTTTCGGTAACGTAGCGACATCTCCATTCGATATAGTAACATACATAACACTTACAATGCCAACTATGATCCAGTCGTTCTAAGAATCAGTCTGTATCTAGCGTTATACTTACAGATAGATTGAGTACAATAATATATTGACTAACATAGTTTTAACAACACTGCTGTTAAAGCGATCTATGGCTTTAAGCTTCGAGAATACTATATTAAAATATAATTGAGCAAGCTCTCGTGGTTTAAACTTTGTAAGCGAGAGATAGCTGATGTCCCCTAATGTGGATATAAACAGGGTAAGCGGTGATATAGTTTTATGAATTCGATGCAAGGCCTCAGAACAGCAAAGCCTAGTCTAGTACATTGGTTTTTGAGAATATTATAGATATGTTCTAGTATACATGTATTAATTCCGTACCAGGTGTGAATAACTTAACAAGTCGAAAATGCACATTTTTCAGGGCAGCCACTTTTAAGTTTAAGTTTCAACTGTAAATTCTGATTTTATGTTAATTGATAGTTCTTTATCTGAATGTCATTAATTTGCTTTCATTTTATATATGTACCTACATATAAGCAAGTCGACTTATTAATCTTTTCACGTCTGGTAGGGAATTGAAGTTGGGTATCGATATGTCACCTGTTTGGATCTTTATAAGTTTATGACTACAGTAAAAGAAAACCCACAAATCCTATGACGACGATTACAGCGAGATAACAGTTTTATATTTAAAAGAATGTGTAGAATTTATATATGAAGATTCTGTACTGAGATCCGTTTAAGAGTGAGACTAGTAAATTTTATATTTTTACAAAGATCGAGAAAAAACATACATTCAAGGACATTTCGCCTCAGAAATTTGTCACCAAAATCACTAAATTAAAATTATATCAACCCTTTGACTGCAGTAAATCGAGACTGAATGATAAAAAATAGAACATTGTATAACACATCGATACCACAGGTGAACCAGTGACTTATTTTTTTAAAAACAAACTTATTTGTGGCCAAAAATTTAATAGTAAAGTAGTAGTTTAATATTGCTAGCGAATTTGGCAGATGTTATCCTGTAATATAACAAAAACTATGGGATCTTAACTATTTTATGGCGTGTTACAGAGGGACAGAATAAATAATATTTATCTCTTTGTATTGGCTATGGAAAAGGACCAATGTACAATTATTGATTCCAAAGCAACGAATATGCTAAAGGTTTACATTTTTTTCTTATTAAAGTCTTTAGTCCACTATAAACCTATCTGATGGAAAATGGTGGAGTAGGCTAATTAAAATATAAGCAATATTTACTACCCCTTTATTAGATGTCTGTGTCACAATGCGAAATCCCTTTCTATAAAAATGTTGTATTATTGAAAACATTGAAGCTCATCAAAAAAAACTGGTTGTCTGTAAAGTGGATTTACGGACGATAATTTTATATGATAACGTCATAAGAAAACGTTGATAAAAATTAGACAAATAAATATATTTTTTTCAAATTTAATCTTACATTAGTAGCTACGCACGATAATTTTTTCTATTGTATACTAAATAAAATTTATATAAGTCATAATATTTTTTTTAGTCAAAATTGTAACATAACCTATAATGACAGCATTCGCCGACCGATGTTAGTTTTTTTAATAATCAAAAGAATATATGATATTATATCGCTAATCAGATTCTAAAATGCAAGAATTATTAACTTTTGTAATAAACAATGGCGACAACATTAACTTTTCACTTCACTTTATAAACAGTTGACAAAACACTTAACGTGTACATCGGACACTTCAGCCAATGGAGTGGAAGAGAGACAGCGTCACAAGTCAAACACTTAGGCACGTCTTGCCTCTCTATCGTACACGCTCGGCTCAGGCGGAACGTGACAATGAGTCATACTTTATCGTGATTCAGCCAACGTTCATCGATTTATAAGACGTTAAAAATTGGTTGTCATATAGAGCTGAAAGTGATAACTGTTTTATGCCTCTTTACTTTAATTGAGAATATTTATATTACATACTAGAAGACCTGGCGAACTTCGTACCTTGGAACATTTGCCCCGTTTTTGTAACATTTCTCATCAAAGCTCAGCTCATATTGGTTGCAGCGTTATATTATATAGCTTATAGCCTTCCTCGGTAAGTGTACTATGCAACACAATTTTTTTTTCAATTCCAACCAGTAATTCTTGAAATAAGTGCGTTCAAACTATCAAACTCTAGAGCTTTATATTATTATATTAGTATGGAAGTATAGATTTGGCCGACACAGTTTTTCATATACATAGTTAGGGTATCATGCGAAATTTTTGATATGAAGTAGCAAATATCACTTATATTGGAAACTTGATCGTATAGTGCATTAACATAGCAAAAGCCTATTCTTGACCCGAAGACATTAGTATTGGGCGGAAACAACAACAACGCTTAAAGGTATCGGTTTCAATCGGAGACATCCGGTTCCTATAACCTATCAATCCCTTACTGTAGCTAACGAGTCGTTTATGTTATACTGAATTAGGTCTCATTTCCACTTATCCCCAGTTCCTACATTTAATTAATTTATCCATAAAGATACGATTAATAAATCTATACGACGAATACGAATAATAAATCTTTACGACGTATTAAATCACGATAAATTCAAAT
This sequence comes from Carystus phorcus, assembly GCA_018248895.1. Classification (NCBI taxonomy): domain Eukaryota; kingdom Metazoa; phylum Arthropoda; class Insecta; order Lepidoptera; family Hesperiidae; genus Carystus; species Carystus phorcus. Next base: position 1,981 of record DWJN01006693.1, on the reverse strand, counting down.
AATGTGTTTAACGAATCGATATTAATACCGAATCTTCATTGACAGATGTATGTGTAAAAGAGACACTTTCAATTATCTTCGACAAACGATAGACGAGTTATATATCAATTTCACATAATCTATCATTGTAACCTGGAAAAATAAAAACTACTACTTGACCCCCTATCGGCAGAAAGAGGTAGATAGGTTACAGTATGGGGCCATCCACAAAACACGTCACACGTTACGGTGGAGGGAGGGAATCGACAAAGTGTGACTGTGTGACAAGGGGGTGGGAGGGGTTCTAAATTTCGTGACATCACATTCAAAAATCTATTATAATTTAAGTGTTAAAACACGAACTTTGATTTATTACGTTGACGTTAATTGAAAGTTTTTTTTAATTCAATAATTATTTCTAGACGTTAAGTCGAAAACATGTGACGTCACACCATAGAGATCGGTCTCACAGATGTAGTAGTGACAAGGACCCCCCCCCCCCGCCCCAAAGTCAAAACCAAGTCTTTCGTGTGACGTAATTTATGATTGGCCTCTAATCGCAATGCTTACCACTTACAGCTCGGTATAAAGTGTGTACGTGACGATCAAGTGGTGTCGACGTGTTCCTTGGGCGCGGGCGCTAGTACGTGCACTTGCTTGGCCTTGCCCGCGTGGTACACTTGCCCCGGACTGAACGGCTCGAGGCGGGGGTGCGCCGATATATCCTTCTTCGGATCTGGAAACAAACAAAGTGTTGTGTTGTGTTTAAGTAATGTACTTTTAATAGTGCTTTTTGTATGTTTCTTCGCCTAATCTAATCTTTCTGTCGCCTCTCCAGTCGTAGATCTGCTGGAATAAATTACGTATGAGATAAGCAGCATCTGTAGATTATAACTTAATCCCGTATGATTGTAATTTTTATGTGTGTACATGGATAAATAGATAAAATAATAAAATTAAAAACAAATTTATTTTTGTCTTCAACCCATTAATGGCCTATACTGGGCACGGGTTTCTTCACTGTGCATACTCCAGTGCAGATTGGCAGAGTTAGTAGCCAACTCAAGTGTTGGAAGTTTTAGGCCGCCTGCAATCCTCCGACATGGTTTGACGACTGCGATTTACGACCGGGAACGACGGCTTAACGTGCCCTCCGGAGTACGGAAACGCTCAAGAAATGTTAGCAACTAGCGGTCACCCAAACTTATGTTTTCAAATAGTACTCGCACCCAAACACATCTCTATCTCTCATCTATTTACTTGAATTAATCAAACTTTATTTGTTAACGAACAGTAAATCTTATTACAAATCATCAATCTAAACCTCTAAACTTTTACTTTTACTCTTTACTTTAAACTTTAAAAAAATATTCACTACTTTTGGAACAGTTAATTCACTTCATATGTAGTAATAGTAGGTATCAGACGTTACTTTGCGGAAATCCAATGTTATCAAGTTCATATTAGTCTTCTTAGCAACAATCCAATGAGAAAAATGTATGACGGTATATACTCCTAGACATGCATAGCGTTCGTCCCTCCCACAAAGGAAACATGCAGTTACAATAAATAAAAGTATATTTATACATATAATAAAACTGTCACTGATCGCAGTCAGTACATGATAAATATATTTAAAACTTCATATATTTATATGCACAAGAGAACTCAAAACAATATTTTTTTCTTTTTTAACTTATGTTTATGGACGCTTATCTCAGAAACGGCTCATCTAATTAATAGCTTTTATTTAAATGCAGTTATCAGGATTATATCATGATGGGCTTTACTTAATATTTAGTGTGTTTTAATTTAATTGACTGTTAGGGGATACGAAATTGGCCAGGTTACCTAATACCAAACTACCAATACATGTATCGCCCCGAAACGGAGCATCATCAGGGTAAGTTGACTCTACGAGTCTTACGGCCGGTTTCTGAAAGGCTGATCAACGAAAAAATTAAGAATTTCACTGTCAAATCTATTGTCAAACGTCAATTGG
>DWJN01006692.1:0-10493 GCA_018248895.1 Carystus phorcus | reverse complement strand
AATGGACTATCTTACACTAAAAGAATTTTTCAAATCGGTCCAGTAGTTTCTGAGATTAGCCCGTTCAAACAATCAAAGAAACAAACAAACAAACTCTTCAGCTTTACATATATATTAGTATAAGATAAACAAAGTAGATAGGTAGATGCAAAATATTTCACGTTCATAAGTGTATTTATAAATACATGAAATAAATTATTTTAATTTGAATACTTCTATACATGTGTATGTGTTATATGGTTGAATCGATTTTGGAGAAGTACTTTGTGTTTTTAAGTGTATTCGAGATAGTTTTAGATTCACAGTTTGATCCAATAGGAAAAGGCTTTTTATGTAGGATAACTTCTACTGACACTAGTGTTACTAAGAGTACTGAGACATGTTATTATTACACACTCGAAGTAATTTCATCGGTTGTTCTTTACAGAACCTAAGAACCAAACCAGAAGACGATTTTCAATTTTGTTTTGTGAAAAGTAACAATTATGTATATGTAAATTTGTAGAGAGATTCAGCATGGGCTTTAAAACCTTATACATATTATTATAAGCGTTTCTTGTCTTTGAATATTAAAAATAAGTTAGAATTTCTGAGTTTTCAGCGCGTTGAACTTAACTACGAAATGTACCAGACAAAAGAAGGGATTAAAAAAATATTGATATTTCTTTTAAGCACCTCAAATAATACTTAATCGAAACTGTAGGCAAAGGAGTAGATAAGGCACCTGAATCTTGGTGTAAAATGTCTGATGGACATACGAGATACTTAAAGCATTAATACGTAATACATATTCAAAAAGTATCTTCAGTTGTAATCTAAAAATTCTGAAGCGTAGTTAAATCACAGTGGTTTTGGAAGAAGGAGGGAAGTGTCTGGATAGTAAGAAACAGAACTCTATCACTACGCAAAAGTACCGGATTAATCCGGATTAAACCAGTTTAATCTGGGTCATACAGAAAAAAGTGACCCTTAAAAATAAGACCTCAATAAGAACCCTCAGAAAGAATTCTCGGAAACAGACTAGGCATCATATTTTTCGTTATTTCCTATTAGAATACTAAAATCATTAAAATCACAAGTGGAAAAGAGGGAGTGGAAAGAGATGAAAGAAACCTACGTATATCTCTCCTTGGTTGGAGCCTTCCTCCTCAGTCGTTCACTCATGGCAGAGTGGTCGTGGTTGAACGTGAGATCCCTCTGGACACTGCATCCCACGCGGTGCTCCTCCACTTATTAGCCTTATACATGTCTAAGAGTCTTTTGATCTCCATGGTTGGACCGACGTCTTCTTTAATTGGTGCTATTCCAACCGATTCTAAACCCTTGTGTCTTGCTATTTACTTTTGGTCATTAGCCCCTTACGTTCTCTTAGCCCTTATAAATCTAGTACAAAATTTGAGACGTTCTTTGTCCTTTTACACTTTTACGTCTCTACGTTTCAAGATTGTTTTACATGTCTATTATCAAACTTAGCCCGCTGAATGCGAAATGTCATTTAAAATTCAGAAGAGGCCGAGGCGGATGTTGGGAAATTTTTACATATTTACATAGATATAAGTTACACGGGGGTCATGCATTACCATCACTAATGAAATTCGGGTTTAATGTATGTATTACCCTCGTTTGAGTTGTGGTATTATTTTGATCTGGAAAACGTTCTTCAATTTCCAACCCTCTTTAACTTCGACAATTTTCTGAAACCTTAATAGCAATCAAACACAGGTCTAAAAGATAATATAAACTGACTTGCAAAGTAAAAGATTTATAAAATCTATGTATCTTATCTAACTTTTTGTTAGTACGCAGAATTGGGGGATCAATTACATTATAAGTTAATAGTATTGAATGGTCATTCATATCTTTTTCTTTTTGTAATTTTCGTTAATTTTCGAGCGGTTCGTAGATTCTTTTGGTGCTTTGTGGACTTTAAAAGTCTTACTTTTTAAAGCGTTTCATTGTTTTTATACGAGTTTATATTGAACTGTAATGAAATATTAAAATCAATGAATTCAGCTTAGTCCAATAATTTTGATAATTATTAACAAAGTTTGGGACTAAAATATTATGAGTATCATAGACATTATTAAATGAAAACTCTTCATTGTATTTTCAACACTGAATTTAATTTTACCATCTGATTTTAGGCAAAGAGTCTATGTCTTGGTACACCAAGCTACAGCTTGGATTGAAGTTGACAACCCATAGAACGTAACAAAGCAAGGCCTCTTGCCTCATCGTTCCAGAAACGACAAAACTCTGGAATTCCTTAACATTTTTATTACTTGTTTTGAAATTCAATTTGAAGTTTGACAATCGATTCATAAAAACGCCTTCTCACGTTTGCTGTAAATGGTATTTCCAGCCACGCCTCTTCAGGGTCTCCTGACGTAAGTTTTACGCCCATTCTTATATGTCTGTTAGATGTGTTTACTATTGAAACAATGTAAGTAGACCACTAATTGCTCCCCTAACTCACGCACAGAATTAAGCCATTTAATTTTACAATAATGTTAAAATATAATTTATATTCTGGTTGATTTAATCGAATATATCATTTTTAAGTCATCCAGTTAAAATGATAATAGGTTTATTCTTACTTTTAATGGTACCAGCAACTATATGATATAATTACATGCTGAGGATCTCAAGATTTGAAATCATCGATGAGAAATTTAAATTCCTCAGCATGTCAAGCGTGATCCTTAACCAAAAACCTTTGGCAAACCCAGACCCTTATGGCAGAGCACACCCTTATGCTATGGTAGGATGCAAAAGTAATCCTGTGGTGTTCCAGTACGATGACGATGGAATCCTGGGTTTTATCAGGTATTCCGATTTGAGTCGGCGAGCCCTGCATTCTGGCCTTAGGGTGAGATGCGTAAATGCACTTCCCAGCAATTAAAATGGCCACTGCTTGTGCTCCCAACGTTCGATAAATTTAACTGATCGTTTAGTTACTCCCTGTATATACGTCGATATAATGCAAATATCAAGCTTTCGACTTCAACATTTGTAATTCTGAATTGGAATCGATTTATAAACCAACTTTCTGATTTGAAATTCTGCCTGCAACTTGGCTGGCCTCAGTATCGGAATACAGAGCTTTAATTTTTCTTGTGTATTAACCAAACTTATGAAATTATTAACTTACGTATTGATTGATTTTACGTATTGATGAATCGCGCTCATACGAAAGCACAGCCCGAGAACTGGTAGTGATCAACTGATAAGCAATATGCGAGATGTCGGTAGATTATAATTATGGTCATCAGAGGTAAAAGTTTTTGTCTAGGTGCTTCGGAGGGCACAATAACCCGTTGGACCCCGTATTAAGTTTAGCAGTCGTGAAGATAAAGAGATTATGAAAATTTACGTTGGTCAATAAACTCTCCATTAGTCCGCATCGAAGCTGGTTGATGGATGGTCAAGATCTGTTAAGTTACATAGACAGACCGTGTTGTTGTTGTTTTAATGGGTAAATCTTTTGTCCCTACGATATTATATTGGTTATTCTACGAATAAATAATGGATTTCAGTTCAAATTCACTCTTGATGATCACTTCCCATTAAGTGGCTCGCTTGCTTGTTTGTCGGCTACATACTACTTTACTTATTATAACTTACTTATAACTCTTCTGTTCATATATATTTATATATGTATATATTTATATATATTTCGCCGTTTCTTTTCTTCTATGTAAAAGCATTTTTTCCAAACGTTGGTAGAATCAATGACGTGCATAAGTGTATTAAGATAATACCTACGAGACTAAATGCGTTTAGTTTCTTTTTATGAAAAGAAAAGATACGATTCTATTTGAATTTAACATACTTATCTTAACTCGGAAATCATTTATATATAAAAAGAAACTTTTTTGCCTTCCGTATCCACAATTCTTGCAATGATAATCGTTTGATTAATTATTCCACATTTTTAATGTCACCAATTAATGATACGTATCGTTAATACAGTTTAATTTAATGATAGTTGCAGGTGAATTATTTTAATAGTAAATCGTTTTTATGTCCATAACCTTCAACAAGCATACAGGACACACGTGTGTAACACCGGGGGCCACATTACCGGCCAATAAGGAAGCGATATAGTCATTGTTTATTGGCCCTTGAACACGAACGAAACACGTTAAAAATTCTCAGCAATTGATTTCAGGAGGATAATTGCTACTGAGGCTAAAGATATCTTCAGTTAGTTGCTGACGAGAGCCTATTTTTGAGTGCTTTATTGCCTAGTCCGTTTAGGCAGGAACGAAACTAGCTTTACTAGCACCATCTAAATGCTTGGCGTTATCACGATATTTTCTACGTACTAACTGTGGGACGAACTGTCTGCTTCAGTGTTTCCATAATGATTAGGATTTCTCAAGAAGCGGATCCATGGGTTTCTTTTTGGCTGGCAATATGTTGGTAATATGCCTGGTCTTGCTAATTTCCATGGTCAATGGTTACCACTTACCATCCAATCCTTACCAAGTTAATCAATCTGCTCGTTAGTTTGCTTACGATGTTAAAAATAAGCAGCAAAGACTATGCCCATATAATAAAAAACTTAAAGTTGAGGATGGAGTTCTTTACTATATTACATTTATACTGAACTAAGATAATGGTAACACAACGTCTATTTATATATTTCATACCAATAATTGTTTTCGCGTCGATTCGAAAAATTCCTTATAATGTTTTTTTAGATATGATGCTTTAAGAAAGAAGTTGACACTTTTTTGCATTTTGATTATTGAAATATAATAACCATAAACAGATTTATATAATCGCTTTGACAATGAACAGAAGAAAAAGCGACTTCAATTAAATAACCTGTGGTAAAAAAAAAACAAAATATTCCGATTTCGAAGTCATACGCATTAAGTGTATGCGCATCATTAGAGACAGCTCAAAAACCATTCATCAGATGCCGCTTAGATTTTAATGAGACCACATGACTTGTCATGTGATTTTCATTGTCATGTTCTTAACTAACTTTCAAAAAGAAAAGGTATCATCCACATTGGTATACTTTGTAAAAATGTATGAGAAAACACAGTAAAATTGAAAATGTCCACCGTTTTTTGAAGATTTTTAAAATAGTTATGTTATTTATTAAAAAATAGGTATATTTTCAATTAATTAATCGACATGGTTCGTTACATGTTTAAAAATTATATTTATAGATCTCCTATATTTTCTCGTCGGCAACGATGTAAGTTTCATCACAATTAGTATTTTTTTTTATAAAATACTTTACTAATTACTACCTAGTGAGATAGTTTGCAACGCTTGTACACCTATTAATCACAATTATAGTTTTTTACGGACGACGAGTAATTTTAGTAATACAAAGTATAGTATTATAATTTTTTTTGTTGACGTTTTAAGAAAAATTCTAGACGAAAAACTTTAACAAATGTTTTAATTTTCGATTAAGACTATAATAACAAGTGCATGTTTAGAATTAATAGAGTTTCAAGCTTGTTTAAATGCATGAAGTATTTTCAAGTTTAAAATTAAAAAGTAAATATGTATAATTCTACATTTAAAAACGTGAATAAATCGCTTCCAAGCATGCAGCCATTAAAATACTCGTAGATTATATTTTTTACTTTGTTCGCACTATAAAGAAATAACCGTTTTACACCATTTGTAACAAAGCTATTTTTATACCGTGTACGTGAAATTGTTTGGAAAAATTTGATAAATCGATTTAAGTTTTATCCATCACTGTCTTTAGCGGACGGTTAGTGAACGTTAGAAAGAGATAGACGTGGTTTGATGATGCCGGCTTTAGTCTCATCATAGTTTTCCCGTATACGTAGCATAGTCCCTTTGTATGCTATCCCTATAACATAATAGGCGTGTTCAATTCAATTTTAAATTCAAGAAAACGCAGCGTTCCCGCCGGCTATATAAATGACGGTCACCCATCTGCCACCACAGTCCCAGGGACATTGCTCCCGTGTGCGCGCCCAATTTCAAAAAGTGAATTCGAATTTCATTCTTACAATCGACAATAAAATTTTTGATTCTGTGACTTTTCGCTGAGAACGTGCGCTTTGAAAGTGAATCTTATGCTGTGATTTTAAAGGTATCCATTTTAATTTTTTTTTAAACTAAGAATTATTACTTTGGAATATTGTATTGATTTAATGTTTTAAAATTGTTTAATCATTAATACCTGGCATAACTAGAAAACTAAACTAAAAAGTAGCTATAATGGTCTTCTCGTCTAAATCTCAGTTGCTTTAACATTAAAAAAATATATATATTTTGTTCGTAAAATAAAATGCATTGTTATTATTTCAAACAATATTTTTTCTGTATTTAGACTCTACTCTACGGAAACTAATGAATATTATAGTATAAAAAAGAAAATGTTTTTTTTTCGAGTGTTTTTAAAATCACTTTTGGAAAAAGATTTGTGTTGCGATTTTTGGTTTGACTATATCTATCCTTGTGGCGCGCTTGTATAGCCGAGCCAGGTTCAATTCTCAGCGAACAAAAAAAAAATGTTGTCGATGCAATCTTCGGAATCCTCGTTTATAGGGGTAGTAATAAGGATATAAGTGGGAGAACCTTTATAATAATTTATGCATAATTGTATCACGGATAGCAATAGAAAAAAATAATTGCGTTAGAAGCTAATACATTATTTTTGTTTTAGATAACTAAGTACTATTTCAACTGACTTAGTAATAAAATTGTTAATGGGTGAACTTTTACAACAATTTACGAATAGTTGTATCACGGATAGCAACAATACAAGAAAAAGATTGCGTTCCAAGCTATTTTTGTTTTAGACAACTAAGTACTATTTCAACGGACTTTGGGCTCTGAATAGATGTAGAACATATTTCTCTCCTCTAAACTTAAGACAGGTAATATGTATATGCCTTTCCCCTTTGGGAACACATACTTTACTTATTTAAACCTAGGACTTTTCCTACTTAAACACACATACTTAAGTGTTTAGATTCCCTCTAATTACACTTTTATTAACCCAAATATAAATAACGTATATTCTAAGCAAACGAAAATACTCGTCATACGATGTTATTAATTTAATGTCTATCATTGAAATGACTAATCGAGAAAGTGAGGACAGACGAAGACAGGCGACATGCAAAATTATATACTCCAATGATCCCATTCTTCTAATAATTACCAGCAAATTCACATATCAAGCGTTTGAACGCTTGAATTAAATTACCACGCTGTCAATCACTGCCATATAATGTAATATCTATGATCAGTATATAAATACTAATAAAGCTATACGTCCTATTAATATCTGTTCGTTGATAGTTTTTGGTAGTCTTTGTAGGCTTTATTGCTACTATAGAAGCCTAACAAAACTACAGGTTTATTTTTACTTGACGAAGTTATAACTTATATCAAAGGTTTCAAGTACAGAATATTTTTGTCACGGAAAACGGATCCAATTTCAAGTGTTAGAATTTAAATTCTGTTTTAGAATTTGCAGTATGTTTTGACAGAATTTATTCAAGTATCTATCGACATCAATGTTTTTTTTATTGAACACCAAAAAAAGAAATCTCCAAACCAATCAAATTAAATATTTCAGCAAATTTATAATCATAATGTTTGAAAAGAGAGACGCAATTGTTTTAATAGTGAGCAGTATACACGAGCCGTAATAATTTAATTATAAGTTAACTTTTGTATTTAGTTACTCAAAAGTATCTGTAGCTCAAAACAGCATGAGTTAATAATTCCCAGTCATACATCATTCAATCAGTCATCGATCACGCGTCCGTCAGTTCAGCTTTGTAAAATACGTCTTATTAAAAGTCTTACCTTAATATTTATTTAAACTCGTTTTAATACCTGAGTTTCAAAAACATTTTTTTTTTCTAAACAATACTACTTTAATTGCTTTCAACCCACTAATGGCCTACTAGATAAGCATGGGTCTCTTCTCATCATTGAGGAGGTTTAGAGCATACTCCACCACGCTGCTTCAACCTTGACCACTGCTATTTATGATAACAATCGGTACCGACGGCGTATGATGCCCTTTGAAGCACGGTAACGCTCAAGAAATTTTTGCCACTAGCGGTCACCCATCCATGTAATGACCACGCCTGTAGTTGCTTAACTCCGTCGATCGTACAGATCGACGCGAGCTGATGGACTATGAGCGCTTACTCTTATTAAAAAAATACAGTTATAATATTTAATAATAAGTAATAATAACATAAATCTATATCTATACTAATATATAAAGCTGAAGAGTTTGTATGTTTGTTTGATTGTTTGAACGGGCTAATCTCAGAAACTACTGGACAGATTTAAAAAATTCTTTTAGTATTAGATCTAGTAAGTATATATTTCTAGCTATCAAAACGTCGCTTTTCAACCGCTGTATGTCTAACGCTCCTTTACAAAAAATCTCTACATTAAAAAATGTAGGAAGCTTGAATGCCTTCGTATAATAATTTAAAATGACCATTTTTTTCTGTTGCTAACTGACACCTTCCCGGAAAGGGTAGTTTTTGTTGCGTTACGTCATCCAGATAATATGTAGGTACGATGTCACTATGTAGTTAACTTGCGTCATGTTATAAGTACAACAGGTAGTTTTTGCCGTTTTATAAATACTTACTGTGATTATTTTTTAATAGTTACTCCTATCTGCGACTGCTATTTTATCCGCGTGGAATTTAAAAACGACGTTTTTGTTCTGTTCGCAGATTTTACGATAACTTTTAATTTTAAAATAAAAGTAGCCTAAGTTACTCCTTCTTACATCAGCTATCTGTCATTGAATCTCGTTAAAATCGGTCCAGCCTTTCCAGAGATTAACCGGAACAAACAAACACACAGACAGACAAAAATTGTAAAAAAATGTTATTTTGCAATATGTACCGTGTGTACATATGTATTTAGTAAAAAGCGATTATTTTAATATTACAAACAGACACTTCAATTTTTTCAGTTGTAAAGATAAGATTTGGTATAGATTTTGTGGTGAGATAATGGTTAATCGAATCATAATAAATGTTCATAATATAATTATTAGTTAATCTTAATATATATAGAGTACGTGTCACGGTGTTTGTCCGCAATGGACTCCTAAACTATTTAACCGATTGTAATAAAATTTTGCACACCGTGTCCAGTTTGATCCAACTTGAAAGATAGGATAGCTTACATTTCAATTTATAGTCGTAATATTATTGTATTGTAAATTATTTGTTTAATATCTTACAAAGAATTAGTTCCATAAGATTCTAACAGATGGCGGTGTAAGGTAATTAATCTGCTAATTTGAGTATGTAAACCTTAGTCACAGCAACGCGTGGCCGGGTCTGCTAGTATACATTATATAAATTGTAAGATAAAAAAAAAGAATTAATCCAGATATTGATACCGTACAACTATTATTAGGGGATTTATTAACACAATAAATTATTAACTAACACTACACACTCATATATCCATACTACAACTCCCTGTGTCGTGGGTGCCATGGACAACACACAAAGACATTTACACACACACAGACCGAGAACAGAAATTTAAACTCATCATTCAAATGTCTGCTCCGTTGGGAATCGAACCCAGGCTCCTTCGAACAACGGTCCGACATGTTGACCATTACGCTGTACTTTTTACATCTTTTGTCTATTTGCCCATGAATTTATCTAATCTAAAGAACGACTTAACAGATTTCGATGTCATTAATTTATGTAGTGTAGTCAGTTTGCACAGTTTGGTATAAAATGTTAATAATTTCAAGAACGGCTTACGTCATTTGGAACTTATTACGTCACAGATCATTATAACCCAACTTGTGATCTAGTTATTGGACAACGGCTATTCCTAATGGCGATTTTATAAACCCAAAAAAAATTTCAGCCTCGTAATTTTGTCCTTGAATAATTGCTAATAAATAATATTTTAGTTCGAAGACTATTTCGTACTCTTCATTTTATTTATTTATGCTTTATTAATTATATATTAAATACTTAGTAATTATCGTCTTATTAGTAGAATTAACATCAATTAAATACGTCGTATTAAATATTTCGACTCCGAAGTCATATTTTATAAACCCGAAAAAAAATTCAGCCTCGTATTTGTCTTCTTGGACTGGTAATAAGTAAATATTATTTTACTTCGAAGACTATTCCGCGCTCTTAACTTTATTTATTTATGCTTTATTAATTAAATACTTAGTAATTATTATCTTATCAATCGACTTCAATTAAATCCGTCATATTAAATACTCCAATTCCTAAGTTATACGCATCAAGTTAATACGCATTATTAGGGTTAACTTAATAACTATTCGTTATGTTAGGATGGCGGTCCGTGAGTCCTTTTAAATGTCCTGTTGCAATGCTGCAAGATTTACGGCCGGTTTCTGAAAGGCTGATCAAAGAAAAAATTAAGAAATTTACTGTCAAATCTATTGCCAAACGTCAATTGGGTTGCAGAAAGCATGATTATTCAGAAAT
>DWJN01006691.1:0-10494 GCA_018248895.1 Carystus phorcus | reverse complement strand
AGTAATTGAAGATCGTTAAATTTTGTTTTATTTGATTTTACCTCGCTGCTTCCAAACTTTTGAACGGTAGTGTATAACTTGTAACTGATTCTCTGTTTATTGGTTCTAAAGACAACTTATTAAAATTTGTTCTGTGATGCCACATTTTTTAAAATAAACTTAAAGTTCAAGAAGAATCTATGTAGACCTACCTACCTTTGAAAAGAAAAGAAAAGAAGAATATTAGAACATTTGAAAACTTCCAAAAGAGCTTCAAAAGAGGAGCCACTTACGATTTTATTATCATGTCTGCAGACTTTAAAAATCTTAAAAGAAAAGAATATTAATTTGAAATCGAAATAAAATGTAGGGTACAATAACTAGATAAATATTGCTAAAAGAAGAAAGGTTAAAGAAAATTTATCCGACTCAGCTACATTAGGTTGGAAAGAATTAAAAGGCGTATGGCACTTGAATAGATACATATCTTAAGTGACAAGATGTAGGAGGATCCAATTCACATAGAGCCGAGTCATCGAGAAAAGAAGCTGATTTATTCTTTTTAAATCTTCGCGATTGTCTCTTGTGTACATTTTGAGACATATGTATATTTGGATGGCGTGAGAACGCTGCGGGTTTTGTAGATTATTGAAATCGACAAAATTTATATAAACGTTCATTCGATTCTCTTGTAGGTGAGTTGTATTTTTCTTTTTATGTATACTTATTATTATATGTAATTGACAGTATCACCTACGGAATGCATCTCAGATTTATTAAGGATAAGAAAATACTTAAAAACATGTTTTGGTAATGGAAAAATTGCGAGAAAACATTCATATCTCAGAATTCTAATGTTTTTAAAACTATAATCCGCATTTATCCAAAATGTTAGTGAGGTCTAATGTATTTAATTTAACGTAACAAACACTATATATAATGTAACTAAATATACAATCTATTATTTAGCCAATCGTATACATAAAAGTAAAACTAATACACGTTATTAGTTCGCTTTGATCCGTTTCTGACGAGTTCCATAATAATGAAAGAACAATCTTTTTTGAATTGAATTTATACTGAAATATATTTTGAAAAATATTTTAATACCTGGAATTACTCATGAGACCCAACGTGAATATGTCTGTAGGTTTTCACATCGCCGGGTCGAATTGAATAGGTTTATTGAAAGTCATTCGGAATACGCGCTGATTCATAATGATTTAACTTGCAGATTATTTACTGAACTAAAAGTTGAAGTAATGATTTTTTTGTGGTTTATGCATTCAAAATATTCTTAGCAGGCTTGTAGTTTCAGCGACTATAAATAATGCTATTACATTTTTTAATTTTGACGTTAATATTCATTAAGAATACTCTTTGATTAGTTAGTCTCATAGATAGGGGCAATTATAAATGAGGAACGTCTACGCTGTTGAATTGACTTAGGTAGATATACGATTAATAAACATTAAAGTAAAATAGATAGGAATTATGTTATTGGAAAAAACATTTGAAGGTAATTCTACATATAGGTACATATTCTAAAGTTAACATTTGCTATCATGAGCCGAGCTCATAGATGTTTAACCGTTAGACCTAAGAACAACTATTCACTTGATGGTTACCAGCCACTGTTGTCTATCATCAAAACAATCATGAACGCTTGTTAAAACATGTAATTTCTAGAAGATTCTAGAAGGTTGGTCAGTAGCCAAGTACTCTGCCTATCTGGTACGAGTTCTTTTACCTTTTCCGCATTACACGTTGCTAAAAGTTGGCTACAGCATGTCTAGCCGATTGTGAAGTGTTTATACAAGGTTTGCTAGCAATATAGGAGAGCCAGTAACGCAAATCGAACCTGAATCGTTTCAAGCTAAATACTAACCCCTTTTGAATCAGGCTTGAAAATTGCCCAAATATCTCTAGCCAGCATTCGATTGTAATACAATTTTTAAGGTAAGAAAGATAAAACGCGAAAGGGATTATTTTGATACCCGGCGGATGTTTGTTATTGTTTCAGGGAATAATTAATTGTTAGGAAACAACAAAAGCCGCAGGATCTCGATAAAACAGTATGGTTTTAATTCAAATAAACATCGCTATTCTGCTTTGCTTTAATTGTTGTTTTTATTTTAATTTTTGTTGGTTTTTCGGATATCTTATTTCGTCTTAAATAGAATATTTAAGAAATCTTATTTATGTCGTATAGATTAAGAGGATTATTCCTGTTGACTTTATACGAATGTATACTTCAATATATAAGTATGTATTTTATTCAACCGAATTGTTTTCCCACAAAAAATTTGTAATGATATTTATATTTGTTCCTTATTAAAACCAATATTGTTTCCCTGCATTAATTGTTTATTTTTTCATCTAACTAGTCGATGAGCACACGAACCACATGATATTAAGTGTTCACCGTCTCTCATGAACAAAAAATCACTCATATACATAATTTTATTGATGAAGAAGAAGAAATTAATTATAACAAATGGTAAATAGGAGAAAACATTATCAATGTGAGTAAAGAACAGTCAGACATACTGGTACAATCTGAGGTGACCACGACTCAGCAACGTTATAAATTACCGAACGTACAAAAACAAAGTAATTCGTGACATCCTCATAAACAAAAATATTTGGAGCGAACACTTAGTTTTCCGTTGTCGACTCAGGTGCCAATTTCCGACCCCGTAAAAATATATCAGATGAAATCTCGCTTGATTAGCTTGTATTTTTGTCATACGATATTTGTTACTATGCTGACTGGGCAGGCGATAATACACTTATTTATGAAAAGGAAAAACTGTTTATATAGAGATAATTTGATGACATGTTTGCAGCTTGCTTGATGTGTCGTAGTCACATAGAGTTAAGGATTTATGAAAGTAGTTGAAATTAATAAATTTGGGTATAGAAAAATATGTCAAATTTGCATATCTAAAGTTCTCTAAAGTTCTCATATATAAAGTTCTTCTGTTTGTACGTATATCACTGAACTATTAACCGGTTGGGCTGACTGAACTAAAGCTAGTAATCTTATAAAGCATAAACATACCATGTCATTGCACGTAAGCCAGAAAGAAATAAAATTTCAAGGATTCAGTTAAATGTGTATTTCATTTTGCTATAATCGTGTCGAAGTTCGTTAAAGAATGACAGACAGTTGTTAAATTATAGGAGATGCTATTAAAATGTTGTCGGATTGTCAGTGACGTGAATAACGCGCTTAAAAATAATTAAAATAAATGGATAATTAAAATACTTAGATGCCGTTTAAAATTGTATTGCGCAGCCCGTAGTGCCATCTAGTGTCATATTAAGTAATTAATAAATGGTGAAGACTGGTACTAAGTGGTAGGTAGGTAGTGCGTTTTTTTTTATAAATTATCTACCCTCGCAAGATGAGAATATCAGTCAGATTTTTTCGCTGCCTGCCATTACTAGCTCGAATTACCAACTATTTTTATTTGCTCTCACATCACTTAACCTATATTACTAACGCTGATTTTTTAAACTAGATTTACTTTATGTAAAATAAATAAATTTAAGTAAAATCCAATTTCTGTAATTCTTAGACTAGATTATTGCAGGGGACGCACCTGCATGTTTGAGATCCCAAAGTCACCCCGCCCCAGTTGTTTATCGAGAGTTCAAGGCAGTTCTGATGAGTAAAATCTCACATTAACCTTTCGGTATCTTTAAAGTTCTTCAGAAAAGGACTAGAGTAATTAATTATTTTACTACTATAAGATCAATCTAAGTTTGCTGGCGTCCGCTCTTAGCATTGTAAGTTGTCCTTGAATGGGCCTTAAAAATGTGTCAACTAAACTTTACTGGTAATTTAATATAATACCTCATTACTTTGGTGATAGTTCAGAAAGTCATTTCTGTCCTTTGAGATATATCCTA
The DNA here is from genome assembly GCA_018248895.1 of Carystus phorcus. Lineage (NCBI taxonomy): Eukaryota > Metazoa > Arthropoda > Insecta > Lepidoptera > Hesperiidae > Carystus > Carystus phorcus. The sequence continues at coordinate 6,597 of DWJN01006691.1, read as the reverse complement.
GAAACTCGTACGTACGTATTGGTATCTGTTGGACGTCTTCGCTAAACTATTTATTGCCTTTCGAACTGTCGAGATGAGTTGAGGAGTTTGGACAAGTGATTGCAAAACTTGGCTACTACGAAAATACTCGACACCAAAAACGATCTTGCTGGAAAACTGTTTGGTAAGAGACTAACGCTGTTTATTCTCGAACACTAGTCGGTTGCGTCTTTCTAATATCACTTTAAATGTTAGAAATAGATTATTTTTTTGTTAAAGAGCACATCAGCAAATAACCTTGAACGGGATGGTACACATTTTTTATTTATTTCGATATCAAATCATATCTCCTTTATCGTCTACCTTCTTTCGGTTTTCTGTTATAAGCTGTTTATTTCAAACTACCCTGTTTATTATTAAATCATTCATATTAAATAACCATGAAAATTTGGCGTACAGTTATGGCACTAATGGTATCTGCCGAATGTCAAAAATGTCAAAACATTTAAAATTCTGTAGGCATGTTTCAGTAAAAGCTTTTTTGTCACATTATTTTGTACCTCATTATTGCGTCAGCGTATGTTGAAACTACGGAGGTAATAATTTGATTTCTGTATTTAATGAGGGCAGGTTCCAACAGGTTAATGATATTTATTATAGCCAAATAATAACAATGTAATCGATATATTTTTAATTAATTTATTTAGCCAAAAATTACTGATACAAAAAAATAATGAATGTGTTTAAAACTAAGTTACGTTAAGTAATTAAAAGTTCGCCTGAAATAAATGAAACATCTTTTTTCTTTTGTTAGCTAAAAAAGAACTCAGAACTCATTAACTTGTCTCCCTAAACAATCTGTCGATGTTGAAGGAGTGAATTGAAAAAGTTACCAGAAAAACTCCTAAAGAAATTTTTTGGAGCTTCAAAGGTTCCGAAAAATTTTAAGACGACTCTTGAAAACTTCTGACTCCACCCAAGGCTTAGTTAATACTAGTTAATCCGGCTTCTCTTCCCTTCAAGTCTCTTATTTCTTGCCCTTAGACTTTCTGTATTAACTTAGAAGCTTGGCAACATATATTTGATTAAATGAAGTAAGGAGAATGTCGTTAAATTTCAAGGATAAAACTTATGTTTAAAAAATCCATTTGAATTTCCCAAGGGCACCCTCCACTTATATTATTCAAGAAAAAAGTATCTGTAACTGTAATCTGGAGTATAATTAATAAGTTTGCCAGGTTGCATGGAAATTGGGTTACAGGTAATTCTCTCACAGAATATAAAAACATTTAATTTCTATCGAATCAAATTGTGAATCTAAACTATTTTAAAATCCATTAAAACACACAAAACAATTCATCAAAATCAGCCTAACCACTTAGGAGTATATCAGTGACATACACACCAACAGAAGAATTATATATATAAACATACGACTATAAAAAGTTGGAGGAACGAGATTTTTTGTAGTAATTAGTAATGTACTCCGGATCCTTAAATGACAACTCGTAAACAGCAGAGACGATGTTTTATTTGGAAAAGATAGATTTTACAGAGCACAGAAAAGGCATGAAAGTAGAAGGCAGGATGATAGAAAATATTATACAGACAGAAATACAATTACTAAGAAGCGCAGTGCGAATAAAGAAAAAACAGTCCAGCGAGACCTTACGAGTGGTGCAAGCCATGCGCATCAGCAGCTCAGACCGTTCAAAAGGACGCGTGTCCGTGAGAGCCGAACTGGCAAATTGGCTTTTTTTGCATCCAGACAAGAAAACGGACTACCTTCCGGAGACGCTTGGGCGGTAGGGACTGTAATAATTCCCTAGTAGGGAGGCGGTGAATGCTCATGCATACCAACACAGCCGGCTGCGTTGGTTATGTGGGATTTGCTATCAAACCTAGGCGCTTATCCACTAAACACCGCCTTACGCAGCTTTGGCCGTACAGCCTCTAATCTCACCTACGCGACTTTTTTAAAGACTTCATGCCAAAATATGTAAACATTTGTTACTGTATATGTATAGGCGGAGCTGTCGAAGGACAGAGATGAATGGAAGAAGAAGACATACTGCGCCGACGCCAAGTAATGGGATAAGGACAGAGAGATGATGATATACTCTTAATCTTGTGCATGTTGCTATTTGATTGAAACATTTTCAAATCTAAAAGTAGTGATGGGAAAGCGCCTCAGGAAATATTAAGTGTCTATATACCTAATTGTTAAAAAGGGTTTTTTTTTCGTAAGGATGAGCTGTCGATGTGTTGATAAATATGTCATCTGTAGAGAACTCATATCCGTTTCTTTAAATACTAGCCAGTTAATTTATTATTTAGATCAGATCAAATAATACGAAAATACGAAAATTTTTGCGAACGCCAGCGCACAGCAAGTAAATTATAATTTTCCTTTCCCCACATGAGAACTTAGTAAGCAAAAACTTTGTTAGCATGCTCGTAATTTATATATTTTGGCACGTATTGGTGCTTAGCCGAGCGTGTTTACTAAAAGATGTGCGATTCTTGCTAAGTAAGGCGCCTACTTGAGAAAGTTGTGGGAGACTGTGGTATTATTCAAATTTATATGTCCAATAATTATTACTATCTTAATACCGAAAATAAATCTTGTTAGAATTCAAATTCAATATCATTTATTCATGTAGGTATTATTTCAATACACTTAAGCCCGTTATTTTTTTATTCTACCACCGTTTCGGAAAGGTGCTTTTACATCGAGAAGAAACGGCGAAAGAAACTCCTCAGCACATCTTTTGAACTAATAAAAACACTAATACAGAAATACTATCACTAGCCTTTGCGGAGCTGGATACGCCATTTTATTTCCAGGCGTCCTTATCATTTATGTATTCATATATATTATAGTATCCTTTATTTACGAGCTGTGCTTTCACGTGTAGCTTAAATTTTTCGATAGGTAATTCCCTAATCGATACGTACGTCTAGATGTCCGATGGAGGAACTATATCAAACTAACTTATTGTTAACTACAGTTATTCTAAATCCAACATGGCGGAGCACAGAAAATAGCGGACCAGCAATTTTTTGTGCACTCCGACAAAATGGGAATTTAAATAAAAGCTTGTTTTTAAACTTTTTTTTTACTCTTAATTTTTCCAATTTAATTAAATTATTTACCACACACCCTCCTCTTCAATCTAATAGAATTAAGAAATATCTCCGAGCAAATGGAACGATATTTTCTTCATCTTTCACAAACATCGTGTTGCTAAAGAACTTTACTTCCGTAATTGTCTAAGAAGTTCCTTCGTGAGATGAATAGTTTTTAAACAATGGTTCCGATGTTGAAGAAATATCTAACGAATGTAAGAACTGAAAATATGACATCGATTCCTTTGTATTATATTTCCCGACTATTAGTTAAGGAAACGGTTCATTTCTCTCGTTATATTTAGGATTGCTTAAAGTCACAGTACTTGATATACAGATAATATTTAAATACATTTGATTCATTATTTTCTGTATTTAATAATCCAATTAATATTTTCTCTCACTAAAAATACTGTTCAGTGAAAGGGTAAAAAGGAGAAAAAAAGGTTCAAGAACTTTTTGGCAAATAATTAAAACTCCTACTGTTATTACTTTATAACTTTTAAATAATAAGTAAAATACGCTGCAAGTAGCAAAGAAATAACATTAAATTCCTGTAACTTTTTTTCACACATTTTAAGTTATATTTTGAAATACAGTGTTATTTTTCAAACAACAGCCGCCATTTCCAGATCATTCTTGTATTTCTGGACTAGCCTAGCAGATTGAATCACCGCTTCAAAACTCATTCAGCGTCAATTTACGTGTCTTTTACAGCAAATGTTACATATCAGTTATGTTACACTTCTGATTTAAATAATTCTATTTCTATTCAAGTGTGTAAAGAAAAACAAATACTCAAAACTCATATATTCGTCAACACTAACTAAAAATACTGATACTTAAATAACTTAACAGAAATACAGCAGCAAAGACCTCGGACAACTGTTCAAATCGGCTCCTCCAAGAGAATTGACTCTGCTCAAGTGATTCCTCCCCACCTGAGGTCATTCCGACAACTCACTCGCCGACCACAACAGCGCCATCTTGCCAACGAGTCATTAACATCAATAGAGACACTCTTAATGTAAATTCAGACTATTATGTAAACTAAATCAAATACATTAAAATTGTCAATAAATATCATTAATAATTTAAAAATTAAATTATACATTAATTTTCCAAAAATAATTACAAGTGCTTAGACTGTTATGTCGAAGAGTAGTAATGATTCGCATCTTTGGAGATAGATGCATTATTTTCCTTTGTCCACTGGTCTTCATAGGACGATCAACCCATTAATATCCCACTACTGAGCACGATCCTTTCCTCATAACTGAGGAGGTCTAGAGCATACTCCACCACGCTGCAGTACAGATTGATGGAGACGATCACTTACCGTATGCGTAATTGAACAAGACAAAAGATAAACAAACGGACAGAAAGACAGAGATTAAACAAACTAATTCAACCTAGTAACAGTTGTATTACTAGTCTACTAGATATATTTTTATACATAATTAAACACTGTAAAACCATAATATTAATGATGCAATAAATATGAAATTAATTGTCAGCCATTCTTGTTTGGCACACCCGATAAACCACATTTGTGCATCTGAATATTGAATTCAATTAATAATGTTCGTATTCAATGATTTATATATAGAGGATTCATCCATTCACTTGGAAAATTGAGAGGGTGTAGAGCAGTCATTCTCAAAACGATCGCTTCGTCTTGGAATTACTTTAAGGGTTGGAAGAATTAATAAAAAGACGTTTATAATTGTTTATAATATCTAATCTAAAACAATTAACTTTTTTATATATTTTATTTTTATTTATTTTCATGATTTACATTACATTACATATTACATTTACACAACATTTTATATTTAAAGTAGTAGACTCGGCCACGCGTTGCTGTAACTAAGGTTTACATATTCAATTTAGCCGACTAATTACTTTACACCGCCATCTGCTAGAATCTTATGGAATTAATTCTTTGTAAGATATTAAACAAATAATTTTCAATAAAATATTGCCACTATAAATTGAGATGTAAGCTATCTTATCTATCAAGTTAGATCAAATTGTACACGATGTGCAAAATTTGATTAAAATCGGTTAAATAGTTTAGGAGTCCATCGCGGAGAAACACCTTGGCACGTACTTTATAATTAAGATTTACAATACACTTACAATACTCTTGTAAATCATGTGGTCTGAGATGGTGAATGGCTTAACTCAGTGGAAACTTATTACTGTTGACTTGAAGACATTCACATAGTAACCCAATAGAAACAAGGGCAAGTTAATCCAGTCCTTTGCGGTATGCATAACAAATGAAACAAAACGTGTTGCTCATACAGAGGGCTGTTAACTAGCCACGAAGGGGTACTACGTACTTCGTCGTAAAGCGTACTTCGTTCAATGGTATAAAGGGAATGAGGGAGCTTATTTAATCCACAGGGATTTCACGCATTGTCCAAAACGTAACTTTATGTATATTTTATTGCGTAGGAGCTAGAGTTGACGAAGGGCGGAAAATGCCTTGTGATAATATGAAAAACTAGGTAATCCAGCAAATTCAAATTCAAAGTCATTTATTCATATAGGTATTATTTCAATACACTTATGCACGTCATTTTTTAATTCTACCACCGTTTCGGAAAGGTACTTTTACATCGTGGAGAAGTAACGGTAAAAGAAACTCCTCAGCACATCTTTTCAACAACTATAAAATACACATACATATATATTAACACTAGCCTTTGCGGAGCTCGATACGGCATTATTGATTCAAACGTTGTCTTGCCATATAAATTATAAAAAAATGGTTGTTTTGCCTCACTTGACATAGATATGTTTAGTGTGTCGCGGACTTTTTTGTAGATATTTATAAGATCTACAATTAATTAGAACATTTTATGGCTCTATCTTTTATAGTTTAGGCAGCGTACGCAAAATAAGTAACTTTTCTGATTGATTTTTTACACTTTGTGTCCGAAAAACCCTAATATCTTACGGAACCCTATTTTTACCAAAATAAAACATAGCCTATGTTACTCGTAGACAATGTAGCTATCGAATGGTAAAAGAAATTTTAAAATCTGTTCAGTAGTTTTAGAGCCTATACATTACAAACAAACAAATATATAAACAAAGTTTTCCTCTTTATAATATTAGTTTAGATGAAAAGAAAACGTACGAAATAGTACCTGTTTATTATGATGCTATTGTAAGATAGCATTCTCATTTAACGTAAATATAATTTAGTGATACCTAAGCATGACTTCTCTATTAATATTAATGTTGTTTCTCTTATTTTTATGCCATGAATAGGCAGATTGCTTGACACTAGTAACACCAACGCGTTGCCGGCCTAGAAGGAAGCGATGGACCCTCTTCTTGAAGGCTTTTTTTTCTTCTTCCTTCTTTTCTGGCCAATAACATCTTAGTCTATGTCCGTTAACGGCGATAAGATCTCACCGTAAGGTGGCTAAGCTTAAATCTTTTGACAAAAGGAAAACCGCCTTAAAAAAAGAT
>DWJN01006690.1:0-10494 GCA_018248895.1 Carystus phorcus | reverse complement strand
AATATTGCCCTTCGCTTCACTCAATCACTTAATCATTGTTATTATAACATTAGAGACCTCCTAAATAAGACTACTTTAAATGTATGATATTTTAAAATAACAAGGCTTTTTAATATCCATCACACCACTCAATTTCCAATAAGTATCACTGATATTGAACCGACTACAAATAAGGAGAATGTTCTCAATTCGACTGTACTTTTTAATGTATATTACTTAATTACTTTTAACTGGCAGTACTGACCATGGCGATTCTTTTTATAATCGATAGCTGAAGTTTGTGAAATATAAATTTGAGCGATATCCGTCAAGTAGATTTTATGTTATCCGTAATAATGCGCATTTAATTGATACGTATGATACGCTGCCGAATTGAAATCGTAAATCGTAACAAAGCCATTACTAAGACATCTCATTCACATGCTATATAACGGGCGTTTACATTTTTTATAACCATATAACAAACTATCTGAACCATATTATAAATGTATGTATATAGTATGTGCAAAAACCTAACAGAAACTTAATATTAACCGTACGAAGTGGGCTACGATAAAACGAAAACCATTGCCGCCAACTTTTCTCTTTGCACAAAGTTTGTAATGTGAACATAGTCCGGGCGTTTCTCTAGGGACACCGTACATACATGTTTAATGGCATCCTAGAGAGGTCAAGAGTCCGACTGTGAGTGAAGCAGTGAATACATTACAAGCACTCCTACCCACTCAGTGGATTCGCGTGACAGCCTCTTAGCGAGTTTGAGGAACTAACGTCCCGTGGACAGATAGTTTGTACCTGTCTCTCAAACAATTTAATTACGACTCAGTTTAGAACCGTAACAGTAGGGTAACAAACTTTTGTGAAAGGTTCCCAATTTGTCTTCCAATATTATTTGGACTTATGAAACTGGGCCAAATCAATACATCAATATTATTACCAAGTTGGTATTTATCGATTTTGAAATTTATAATTCATTAAAATGTGAGCGTAAAGATATATAAATTATAAAGCTGATCTCTTACCTTTAGGTGGATTGATGTGAAGTGCACTTCTAAACAGGCTCTCTTCATCGTGCCAGTCAATATTTCTTCTTAACGTAACACCACTCATGGCCGTAAGGTATACAAGCAAAGTAACTATAAAAAATTTGTGCCGTTTTTCACTTTTGTGCCATGTTCTTGATAAAGTTCCAGCTCCTAACCCGAGAAGTAAACAAAACCCCACACTTGGTATATATAACACACGTTCTGCCACCACAAACCCAACGTAGAACAGTAAATTGGTAGCAGGCACGAACGGCAGCACCATAAATGCCGTAAATGTTATGATCGCAACTTGGGGACTACGGTTTTCACACTTTTGGGGCGCATGTGGCCTAGATTTACTATGTGCCGCTGGGCAGATGCAAGAAGAATGGTGTAACATCGTATTGTTATTGTTCATTGCACGGCATACTCCCGTATGCTCCTCAGTAAGTAAGTGTTTACATCCGCTGCATGGACACAAACTTCTCTTCGAAGAGGCATTCTCTTTGTAAGGTATAATTCCTTTTCTTTCACTGCAATCTTGTCCTCTATTATAATGTTTGCAGTTATTACTCCATTTCTGTTTGATCTTGCCATTTTGTTTTTTGTAGTACTTCACTTTTTTATCTTGGCGTTTCTTTAGTTCGTTTTTTAAAGCTCTTAGTATCACTTTGGAGAGAGCTGCGTAGAAAATGAATGAGAAGAAATTTCGAATGTCGAATAATGTTGTAATACGTGGTATTGAGTCCATAGACCAGTCGAAACTTAAGTGAAGAGGGTATAAAAGGAGAAAAAAGTTGAACACGGGGAGATAAGTAAAGGTGTAAATCCTTGTAAATAACGAAGGGTCACGGGACGTCGGATTGTCGGCCGCAGCGAATCCCGACGGAGTTCCAGCGAGTCGTAACCTCCAATATAGCAGGACAAAACCTCCAGTGCTTAATGCGCAGATACTTCGCCATCGATACTGTAACAAATGAAAATTGCAACATTAGACTAGTATTTAGCTGTGAATAGTATAGGTAAGTTATATTAAAGTAACCATTTCTAGCTACTCTTAAAGTTCTAACGTATAACTATTGCGATTTTGAACTGACTGATAAAACGTCTTTATCTTCAAATTGGTTTTCCACAAAGGAAATAGCGTGACTAATTATTCGGTGCCCACCCTAACCTACAGTGACTTTAATAGTGTTTGGTGCTACGAATACCGTGGCGTTGTAATCATTTAAGCTAGATGATGATTACATTCAAACTATTATTTACTTTGGAATTAAATGGAACGTCACCGCTGTATTACGCCATTAACCAAGCGAACTAAAAGCAAGTCATCAGCTGACATTTAACAATTTAGTTACATGAAATATTTTGACTCACTAATAATAAAAACAGAGTCAATTCAAAATTAGTACTGACATAGGTAAGTAAGATTTACTTTCGCTACACTAAACTATATCTAGAAGTTAATTAAAATTAACCTTGTATTTAAAGTTCATCTATGTCTATTTGAATATGTACCTACTATGAACCACCTTCCTGATTCAATAAAGGATGTTTTAGAAACAACACCTATTAATCAACTATTAACAACTCGCTACTAATTTACTTAAAAATTCCTTCTATTCAGATTTTAACATCAATTTAAATTTTCATGTCTAATAGTTTTTTAGCATTACAACTAATGTTTTTAGTATCGGTACTTTGCGAGAACTTGGTACTTCGAGTTTGATTGATCACCACTCGGAAAGAATTCGTTAATATCTGTCAAGAATTTACCGCAACTTTTAGAGTATGGTAATTTTTTGCAACAGTCTCGTTGAATATTATTATAAATAATGTATCCTACGGGCGATAATATTTAAATTTGTTTTTTTTTACTGTAAAATACCTTATTAATACAACACAGTACATATTGTGCTTTGTTTTTTGTTATTTAGACATTTATGAGACAGATATAATGTTTGTTCTCGGGTCAGGTGTTTATTCTTGATACAGGGAAATCTAGGGCGAGGGTATGAGGGTGTAAGCGTTTATTTTCTACACCCTTGAGTATCAATTCATAGACAGAGTTTTAGGTTAATACCTCAAAATAATCTCATATTTTAAAATGATCTTCACACTTAGTTAGACCAGTTTTCCCAAAGGATCTTCGGAATAATTTCGTGAAATTTCTGTACAAATTTAGTGAACCACGATAGTAGAACCACCTATATATGTTGGTGAAATCAAATTAATGTTCATTTGTAAATTACATATTATTATTTACTAGTAACTGAAGTCAAATAAAATAAAAAATAAATAATTATATATTAAGAATAGTCTAAAGAAGAGTATTGAAACTGCTAGATGTAAATGGTTTGGACAGATTTCGTGAAGTCCCAATAAGCGAAATTGTTTACAAGTTAACTATTGGATCCCCAAGAGAATAATTTTATTTTATTCAGTATTATATAAGTAAGATGCCATTACGGTATAAGTAATTACAACATAACAAAAAAACCTTATTCTGGCTTGTAAATCAATAATGTGTTAATTCCTACCTAAATTATATCCAAATGCCGTTAAACAAGACGTGTCGCCTCATACTAAGTGGTCATTGTCATCCATGAAAATCTGTATCACCAAAGCTAGATACATTGGCTATAGACAAGTGTATAATGATCACAATGACAAGTGTATATTGCAACCGAAACACGCGATAAACAAGATTTTAAAAGAATATTTACACATTATGTAAAGAAGAAAAGGCAAACACAAAAATAAACAAAGTAGTAAATTTAAAACAAGTCTATTCTTATTAGAAACAGTATATTTTCCAAGTAACCTCGATGTAACAGAAGTAATATAGGCCAAGTCAAATCCCCCATAGGGGTTTCAATCACCTACACCAATCGTACACGAACTAGATCGTAGGTAAAACACTGCGAACTCTCGAGAGAGCTTCCGTTCTATTGCTTCTAATTTGTACCTGTCTTTGTAACCCAAAGAAGTAAAATAGTGTACTTCGATACATAAAATCTAGAATAACTGACGTATTTGGATCAAATTAGAATAAAATAACTATAATAACTTAATCTATATCTATAAAAAAATGCCTAAAGGAAAAGAGTTCACATTTTTGCTCTGTTTAGTATTTGATTTTTAGAGTTTACGTGCTTTAACATTATCAGTTGTTTTATTAAAATAGTAAAAACATATTTTGTATTCTAAGTACATACAAAAATTAAGTCTCAAATGTACAATTAACAAATGTATAAGAATAGAAAGTGAAAACAAATCATATATTTCTCTTCTATTTTCATAACCATTATGATCGAATTTCGACCACTTCAAGACATTCGTTTATATAATTTGGAACTTAACTTATCATGATGGATATATAATGTACAACATTCTACTGTAATGTATTTAAATATTTACAACAACATTAATTATACGAAATGATTAGTCGACTTTTATATAAACTAAGTTAAAATGGCATATTCATGAACAAAAACCAAATAAAGCTATATGTAAAGTCTTGTCCTTAAAGTCTAACTTCTGTTACTTGTCTTTTTAATATTCATAGAACTAATAGGGTATTTCAAATATAGTTGTATAATAAATGATGTTTAATCTAAATTCATCAATGCATTTCTCAACTCATATCTCCGTTATATTTATAGCATGTTACGTTTTACTTTTTTTTTTAATTTCGTTTTGAAATACATCTAGAATTCTAAGCAGTTTTCTGTTTTGAACATTTAATTAAATTTGGTACGAAATTCACGCTTATTGTCATTAATTAGCTTGCTACAAATGATCATGTATTTTTGTAAAAGCTCGCTTGTCTTTAGGTCGGTTTATATAACGATTACATAGAATACCCTACATTATTATTATGCCGATGACTACCCGACCTTTCTCAAACGCCATTCATTTGAAAACGGCGAGTATTTTAATCTATTAAAGGCGATATTATTATGAGAGCTTAGTTATTTATTACCGTAGGGGTAAAATCGACACGATTCGGAGTACTGACTGCCGGCTTGTTAGTTGTGGGAAACCCAGGAAAAAGATTTATGGAGGTAAAGTCGCGTCCCCTATTTGACCTGGCCCAAGGGACGCCTTGCGTGGAACTAACGATGCCATGTAGGATTGCCAGGGCAATTTACACGACTAGTTAGAGAAATCTCAGAAAATTTTAGGGTAATGTAATATTTATATTGTATGAAAGTTGAATACCTGATAATCGGAAAATAATAGTTTATATTGGTTGATACTCGAAAGTCTTAAATAATTGCTTACTTTCTATTCTATTATACTTGTAACCTGGGTCAATATTTTAATTCATGTAAATGCAGTTTTTACCAGTTCAAAGTTATATACGTAAGTAAATTTCCGTTACTTCAACAATAAGGTACTTTTTGTCTGTATGTATGTATGTGTGCTGTACATATATGTGTATTGTGTATATTTTTTTTCTAAGGTCCCCTATTAAAATGTAATCAGTTTTTAAATATGCTTTCATAACAATGTTCGAAAACAATTAATTTTGTAAAGTAATATGAATTAGTATTCAACATGTGTACGGAAGGTTTTTACGATTTAATTCTCAAAACTTTAGGGTTATTTACAAACCCACTATGCATATAACTAAAGTCAATCTTCATTTTAACATATTAATTAACTGTCCGATAAAGGCGAATAACACTGTTAAATAAAATATACCTTATACCATCTCACTAGAAAAGAAATACATAAAAGCAAGTTCCAAGATAAAATAGTAGGGAGTAATCAAACTTCTCGCAATAGTCTTTCGCTGACTTAGTTTCAGGATACGAGATAGCTCTCGAAAAACAAACATTTGTAAGTATCTCGTGAATGTTCGCTTTAAAGTTAGCTCGCTCGTTGCAAATTACAGCTAGTGTCAAACCTAAAATGATTCTGTTTTTGTTACCTACTCTGTCTAATCGAACTATCATTAGTTTGTGGAACAGGAACCGAACCCTAATGAATTAACTTAATCTAAGGCTTGCAGCTAACCTAATCTAAAATGTGTAGCTGGGCTAATTTAGAGCGGAAAGCTGCCTCCACATCACCATAATAGAAATAGTTTGCTCTCGAATTCAGAAACTATAATTATGGATTTACTTTGGCGTCCGTTTATAATTGAATAACCTAGAGTTTTTAAACCTATTTTTGACTACTTAGTTTCATAATTCATAATTAACGAAACTTTTACTACTATTCGTCAGCCAGAGCAAAATGAAAAAATATACCTTATATGTCACTTTACGACTAAAACCTGTTGCTGAGAAAGTTATCGAGATGACTAAAATTTAAACATAACACCAGCAGACAAACTGAGCAGTTCTTTTTCGGAATCAATACTTAAACTCTATTATTTGATTTGTACCGAAAAAGAAAAATGACATCAATCAACTTGTACAGTTGTCTATATTGAGAAACAACTGAATTTCGATACAAATTCTTAGAATAGTTTAGTGATGAAAATGTTATAATGTGTGGGTTTTTTCCTGAAGGACGAGTTGGCTAAAATTCTTAACTAAACTCGGTTGTTTGATTAATTTCTAAATAAAAGACATCCGATGTTATCGTCTAGGATCGTTTTAAAAAGCTATCGACATTAGTCAGTAAGCTAATTGACAATAGCTCTTATAAAGGTTCATAATTATTTTTGAGGTAAACCTTCGCTTGAAGCAAGCATGTTATATCCTGCTGTTCAGGATTTAGCAAATGTGACAAAAGCTTCCGAATATCATTCAGAATTCATTTATTATCGTGTGTCGATGCAATTCATAGTCCCCTCATTATTGCGCCAGTTGAGTTACGTAATGGTGCATTCGTCGCGTGTTTACTGATGGGATTCACTCAATCTGTGCGGTAACCACTTTCAGAGGTTTTTGGCTCCAATTTTGATGCAAATGAATTCAAACTGTTTTCTTACTTACCAATAGCTGATGGGTTGCTTTTGGTATAGATTCCACTCTCCGTTGGAAAGTTTAAATTTTTATATTAAGAAAATATATATACCTACATAAAGACTTAGTCACAAATAGTCCGAGTAAGTAATATAGCATTAGTGCAGATGATTTTACATTTAAGCCATAGTGGATTGTGAACATATTACCATGACATACGTACGAGGTTAACGGATTGTTGGTTGCTAATTAGTTTAATATTCGACTGATTTGTAAGTAGGTACCCAAACCATTTAATTATGTTAAATTTATCTTCATTAATCAGATATCTTTGTTGCATAAATAATATGTATGTAGTAATAGCCTTAGTAACTAAAGACCCCGGTGTTAGATTCTTTCTGCTTGCTTAATAGTCCATTATTTGTTCTCCGATCGCCCTTTATTATATCTCAATGTTGTTATTTAAATATATAATTGTTCTGTTCGTATGTATGCCACTGAAAGCCTCCTAAAGCGATAATATTATTGTGATTATTTTTTCTGTATATTTAAGTAGATTCAAGACCAGTTAAGACTTAAAAGAAAATGTCTTTAAAGTTGCAGGACATCTGTTGAATCCGCTATTAAGTAAGTATATGTTTATGTCAACGTCTATACCAAAACATAAATTTTAGCCGCATATCACGACTTTAGTCAATCACAGAATGAGTTGAATAAATCGTTTGAGAACAGCACTCTTGACCTGTATTTTATTCAAACACTCAGATTTCCCTAATCAACAATTTGGTACGTGGCATTATGTTTGCATTCATACTCACAGAATAGATTTTGAACGTAGTTATCCTATTTGTGCAACTTTAATTAAAATTTACTGCCTTTGTCTTCAATAAGTTAATAAGCAAGTCTGAATCTTTGCACAACTTACTGTGAAGGAACCTTTTACTCTGAACATACTTTTAAGTTTGCTTAGTTTGGCGTAAACATATATGCAACCAGTCCATCGTCAGTGTTCTTCATAACTTCCTTTAATTCCTTTAGAGTCGCAGTGTGTTTATTACAGTGTTTTTTACTCGACTTTCCCGTCTTTCGGAAAATAGGAGTATTAAATCTAATGTCTTTTTATACACGCAACACCGACACGACAAACATCGCAACGACACTATTAAGTTGTGAAAGAAAATATCGTCTGTGTAAGTACAGCTATCTCTACCATATAAATCTATCAACGACGTTACATGATATTTTGTTATGTCGTTGTCACACATGTGAACAGACACTAATAAGGTAAAATAAATTAAAATAAAGTAATATTATCATAGTATTACAATAGATTACTTATGTGTCCAAGTATTAGGTACGTAAGAAACATTTACTAGATATTTTATATACAAAAAAAATACCGTCTACTACAATTTGTAGGTCAGAAATAAAGAAAATGATATAACGACTGCCTATTTAGTTAACTATGCGTTGCAGACAAAGCGAATACCAGTAAATGAAATAGGCGAGCATTGGCTTAGACGTCGTCGCGTCGGGGGGCGCTTATCTGGAGAATTTACTTACTGGCTCGCAAACATTACCATTCACGCCTCGCAAATGTCAGCTCATTTGCCAGTCAGTTTGAAAAAACCCACAGCTCTAAGCCCAAACGTATAGTCATTTAGAATGCCTTCGACCAAGTTCTCGATTGAAATTCTCAACTACCCTAACGACGAGTAAGTAGTTGCCATTGATTATTAGACCGCAGTTGCAACATACATTTAAGAAGAGCTGCGTTAATATATCATTGCTAAGAGGCATTCATATTAGATATAAATACCACGTTGAGTTAGGCCGAAATAAAGCGATCAATTTGTGAAGTCTGCAACGTATTTTAAGTCATATACCGTAATATATGACTTTGTTTTTTAGAGAAAATGGGAAGTTTTACGTACAATATTTCCTAAAAACTCAATTATGGACTACTCACATTATAAATTCAAAAAGCTAGAGAAAAGCTATTATCTGGATATATGATATATGTATACTGTTACTTTAATATATTATAAGTCTTAATAATGTGTAGTATCGGATATTCCGATTTCATACCTAATTGAAAACTTTTGCCATTGATTTATCAATTAGGTTTCATATAATCAAAACCCCAACCGCACGACGTGCTTACCTATGCTTAACCAATACCAGGTGCGGTCAGAGATGTTATTATTTGAATGGGTGCTCATTTGTGATAATACAAGAGGGCTTAAGTTCTGCGAAAAGCTATGCAGTAAGTAGTGAGTGTCGGCTTCTTATCTATACTAATAATATAAAACTGACGAGTTTGTATGTTTGATTGGTGATTGTTTGAACGGGCTAATCTCAGAAACTACTGAACCGATTTAAAAAATTCTTTTAGTGTAAGATAGTCCATTTATAGCGGAAGGCTTTAGGCTATATAATAACATTACGCTTAAGTAAATAGAAGAGGAGCAGCAATAAAAAATATTGCGAAAGCGGCAAAATTTAAAGCTTTCCTTACGTGCGCTAAGTAAACGGTTAAAGTTACTCAAAAATCATTGTATTACAATATTGTTCCCCTGTAAAAGATCTAAATAAAAGTGGATGACAGCATATGTGTAGCTTTTAAGGTTAACCCGCTATAAACATTTTTATGTTTATTAAAATCGTTCTAAAATAAAATAATTTATATGGCAAAACAACGTTTGCTGGAGTCAACTAATTGAAAGAAGAAAAAGGAAGGAAGAAAGAAGGACAATCAATTCAGTTTGGCCCTTTAACTCGTCCATACTAGAACAACGTGGTGGAGGAAGATCAGTCCTTCACAGTCGCAAAGATCTCTTGATATTACCTTGAGGTTTAACGTAGAAAACATGTCTACGTCTTTTATTTCTTATTTAATTTCACAGGTATAAAGCTCGCAGAGACAAAATGCCTGGAAAATAAAATGTCGCCGGTGAGATACTTCGCCATGAACCCATAAACTCACGGTACCGAGGGGTCCATTAACTTTAATATCATCATAAGTATATGACGAAATCTGTGCAACAAGGAAAAGCTTTTTAATTTTTTTGAAAGTAGATAATTTAATGAATTGTTTGATTACATTTTGGCTTTATAGTACTTTAGGATATTTTTTTAACAGAGATGTTTTAGTCGCGTGATCATATTTACTTCACTTTATTAGTACTTCCGAACTGAAATAGATATAGAAAGTTGTTAACAATCTATTCTAGTAAAATGATACGTTTTGACTTTCAAAGACTCAAATAAAAAAATAGTCCTTATTTATCTCGTAATAATTACAATTCATATATGGTTTGGTTACATCGTTTTGAATACTTCGGCTACGATCGGTAATTAAATGAGTGTGACGGCTGGGAGCCCATTTGGGCACATAAATATGAAACGTTATGATTTTTATAACAAAATTGTGGATAAGTTAATCAATAAAAGGATTAGTAATAGATAATCTATATAAATAAAAATGAATTGCTGTTCGTTAGTCTCACTAAAACTTTGGAACGGTTGGACCGATTTGGCTAATT
>DWJN01006689.1:0-10495 GCA_018248895.1 Carystus phorcus | reverse complement strand
CTTTGTTGAAGCGATGGCGTAGTTGACTTTTGAAAAGTGTTTGTAAAAACCTACTTCGAATAAATGATTTGATTTGAATAGTAATTTCCTTTCGCAGACGGCAAATGCCTCGCTTGCACCTACAAATCCAAGTTCATCGAAGTATCAGTAGGCATCAATCACAACGTCGACGAGTTGCTGGTGGGTATATTGACTCAGATCCGGCTGAAGAAGCAGCAGTACTCCACAGACGGGGGCAGGGAGTCCTCTCCAGCCCACTGGTACAAAAGCCGGGGCGTAGTCCGAGCCAGCATGAAAGCCCGACAGATGCTCACATGGATCTTCGGCAAGGAGGATTCCAAATTCAAAAACTGTGAGAACCTAAACGTCCTGTGAGTGGAGCATGACGGCCCAGTGTTCGTGTAATGGACATCCACGCTAGGGCTTTTGTGTTAAATAAGTTTAGATGACGTGTTGAAGCGAACGATAACAAGTATTAAGCCTTAGTTTATGTTCTCCGTAATGAGAATTTACCAGGCTCATCTCACACAAATGTTCTTTAATAACAATATTATGTTCAGCATACGAGTATTTAATTTCATCGTACCTCTTATTAGTTTTTCTTAGCTGGGAAATCCTTTCGGAGCGAAGCCTTTGTTGTTTTTGCATTTTCCGTATGTTTTATAGTAGGCCCAACAAAGTACAAGTTAAATTCATGTTTCGAACAAAGTTATAAAATTTAAATATTGCGTTGCACTTTTATAATCCATAGTATATTTTGATGTTATATATGTATGTATACCATGAGAATTCTTCTAATATTAATAATATTACAAACGGCAGATAGAATTATTGAAGACATGAATGGATGAAGTGTATGAAACAATTTGCAAATATGAAGAATTTTGAGAACAAAGTTTTATAACTTATTTTTTAGATATAGTTTTGTCATTGTTTATTGGTTACATAATCCTAATTCATAAAATAATATAAAATGGTTTAAAGATTCTAAACGATTGGTGTATCTAAGAAAGCTTCCAGTTAATATAAAAATAAAACAAATGTGACATAACTTCATCGATTCATGTCTTCAATGGAGACTATTTTATTTCTACACTGATTTTGTATATTTCCTGGTAAGAAGCAAATGAATTTAATTTTTTTTAAATGTTTCCTCTCTCCAAATACGTAGTTTGTACAAAATGATATCTTTATCTTTTTATTTTACGTTATCTAAGTTCTTCTATTTAATGTCTAAATTGTAACATAAATGTGTACGAAAAATATTCTTCTGTTCTAAATGTACTTGGCATAAAAAACACTTCCGTAATAAAATAACATACGTTCATTCGGTTCTTAGTCAGCGATATAGTCTGTGGCATCCGTTAAAATCAATGTTTTTGAACGAACACTGAATTCAAAATGGGATTTGGACTGTTTCTTCCTTTTTCTTTTTTTTATATATTTTACTTTTAAAATGCACGTCAAGTTAATCTTCTTAAATTTAAATAAAGAACTTATGTAATGTATTTTATAACGCCAAAGAATGTATGGGTATGTATATTGTAGGTTATGTGCCAATTTTTGACAAAGTTTAAAATACGTATTGATTAAGATTTAACTTAAGTGAGATTCAGTATTTTCCCCGTTTATATTATTATAAATTTGGTAATAAGGCAACTTATCAGCAATATATATTTAAGTGATACAATTTATGTAGTAGTTATATTGTAATATAATTATATTACTGTATCATCTTAATATATAACATATTGATTGTTCTACAATGTTACTGGACCATTTCATAAAAACAAATTGTTCTTGCAAATATTTATCATAATAATAATTAAAGAAATAATTTATTGTATAAGATCCTACGATGTATATAACTTATTCGGTATTTTGACATTATAACAGCTATGTACTATATAATTACGTTTCGTATAACAATACATTTATTTAAGAATAAAATATTAGTTGAACCCATTTTTACTATTTTAACCCAGGGTCCATATAAATCCTTCCATTCACATTAAAATCAAACCTTTTGTCATATTTGTCTATGGATCTAAATACAAGCTTATCTCCAATATATCAATAATCTTAAAATAATAATAATATCGAGTAATAACTTGCTTATATTATATTTAAAACTAATAGTACCTATTACCTTTTTACTATATCTATGTAGCAAACTATACATTTGAGATAAATATAAGACAAAGAACAGATAATAAGTAGAAATTGGTAAAGAGAAAACAACCTTTTTAAAATGAAAACATATGTTTTGCAGAAATCAATACAGTGTTGGTAAAAAAATTATAAATTTAATGATTTTTATCTACGTTTGCACTACGAGTAAATGAATTCATATTTAAAAAACACACTTTTAGCGCAGGCATTAAACCCTTCCAATTGATATCCATAATCTTGGAAGTGCATAAAAAATAAATAGTCCGCCATTTTGGGCGTTCAGCCATACTGGACAGTGATGTCACTTTGACAAGCATTTATTGTCCATGCTCGCTAAGCGTGTATACGTTTCAGCTCAATAAGAATAATTGCTTCAAAATAAGTTTGCAAGACTCCCAAACAAATATAAATATTATGCACGATCACAGATTGCAAATATAAATATGTTTCGATATAAATAGACCTTATTCTTTATCACAACGCAGTAGCGAACCTTATATTGAAACTCTATTCTCGAATTTAAAAATAGATAAAGAAAATATTCAGTAAGAAAATTCAACACTAGCCTTCGTCGCAACATGACACCGGAAAAAGAGCCTTATTACTTTGAAAATAAGTAATAGCTTTTGAAAGAGTGGCAGGTGTAACACCAGCAATTCGTAACAAGTAATATAAAATAAAAAACTTGTAAAACAGTTTCTTCTTGTTATTTATTCTTTGTATGTAAAGTAAGTTGTTATGTAAATAATCATGCGCATGCACCGAGGGATTTGAAGCTGTATAAAAATAGTCGTAATATGATATTGGATATGTTTAAGTAATATTTTATATAAGTAAATAATAAAAGATCCTAAAACAAATTTTGGTTTGTTAATCATTCTTAAATTCCATTAAAAAATCTTTTTTATATAAATTTGAAAATATATAGTTTATGATTTTGTATACATCACTGTTAAAAATATCTTTTATTCAAATTGATCTGGTACACAGTTTGACATAAAAATATACACGATGTATTTCTTTATTATTATTTTTTTATTCGTTGTTATTTATTTACTCCACACGTATAATATAAGATGTTATTAATGTATTTATGTTAAATCATTGTATCGCGACTCAAAGCAGTGCCTTTTTATTGTTAAAATATATTACCAATTAATGTGTTTCGTTAGTTCGTTTAGATGTATTTGTAGTTAATATTACATGAATTAATAATATTTATATTAATTAGTATATTGTTAATTATTACGTTAGCATATTATTATTGTTTGTATTTTTATTGGAATTAATATTTAGGGCGATAAGTTTTTACTTACTTATAATATTTCTTACCACTTCGTAATTTGAGAAAAATAATATTTTTCTCAAACTGTTGATATTTGTAATACGATATAAAAAAAAACAATATTTTGTCTGTAAAATAGCAACACCATTGTAAGTAATATACATATGTTCTCGGTAAAACGGAAAAACAGTTAACATTGACTTTTATTTATTTCTGAACATTTTCAAGACTTTTTAAATAAAAGTTTAAAAGTACGCTCACAAATCAGTTGCCCTAAATTTCAGTCGTCTTTATAAATTGTATTACTTATGGTAAATATGGTAAATATTAATATAATTTTAGTGAATATTATTACTATTAATTAAGTTACATAGATACTATAAGTTACTCAAAATAAATTGTACACATTATGTTAAAGTGTTTCTCTTCTTCACAAGAATGTGGAGTTTTAGTCTCATAATATATTATCAATTTTATGGTATTAAATTTGACACTGAAAATGTGAGGTACATAAATTCCGCAAATCTATCACGTGATGTATTCTTCTACGCACAGAATCTGAAGAATAAGAATTCACACAACTTTAGCATTAACCAATGTGTACATTTTGTTTTGCAAATAACCCGAATTACGAAACTATATCCTTATCGTTTTAGTCGTATTATTTATATGAAATCACCTCATCTTTTTAGATACAAATATATATATAAAAATTTGTAAGTGTTGTATCTTGTACAATTATTTTCATTGAGATATAATAATTGATTTATAAGAGTTGCAGTCGCAAGTAAGTGGAACTCGTGAAGCGAATGTTCCATAGTATGTAACGAGTATATAAAATAAAAAATACATCCGATCTCTTGCACATATATTCATAAGGTACCTATGATATTTCATCATGACAACTTTCGAACGAAATATCCGCATTAAAATCGATCTATACGTAAGGAGTCTGCCATAAAAACAGATTCACATGTCAAATAATACCCCTTCTTTTTATGCCAAGGGTTAATAAGGGTAATCGAATAAACATCAATTTACTTATAAATTTGGATTTATAAGAATAAGTATAGGCAACACTATACTCTAAGACTAATTTTTTTTCTTAATCTACATTAAAATACTCTTTTAGTCAGACAGACAATAACGTTTATCTATAAACACAGAAAACGGGATTTTTCAATATTAAAAAAATAATAAAAAAAGTACTTTGTATTAATAATTTTATTCACGACGCTGCAAGAATATAATAATAATTAATAATTCAAATTTTCTCATATCTTCATAATTTGAATTTTTTTTAATATTAATAGACAATCAAAACTGAAAAACTATTTATTAATCGTTTATTCAAATGTTGTTTTTCATTACGTTACGAAACATAAAATATATGATAACTTAAATAATAAATATTTTATTTAAAATTAAGTTGTACCTATATAAAATGTACCTATTGTCAAATACAATCATTTTAGAGTATTTCTCCATATCTCATGACACATAATGTCTTGCTGAATATATTGAGCAGTATGTAATAAATATTCATAAACTGCTTGAAAGCTTTCAAAAGATTTCATTCAACATCAATAACTTAGCTTACCTCAATAACTATTCAAGTTGAAATTGAATAAAAATACGCTGAAAGCTGAAAAATATTTTAATAACAAATGCTACCATAATATAAAGGCGGAATTATAGTTGAACAAAGAACATCTTAACCTAAGAATATACATAATGTAAAACATGATGTATAATGCTTACATATTATTTAACTAAAAATGTTTACTATTATGTGTATATTACAAAATGAATATATATATTTATATTATTTATTTTACCCCAAGGTACCAATAGAAATGCGCGAACTATAATATGTCAAGAATCGCAAAAAGTTAACATATGGCAACACAATGAAATGCCATCACATTTTTCATACATATATTGTAATTAAACGACTCATAGTTATACAAATAAATGTAATGGAATTAAATTAACTTATTGTAATTTATTAACCATGTATAGGAGTATTTTTCGTAGTTAAGGAATATATCAGTATATTGAAGTATTTCAAAGTTGCATTTGCAATGTATGAGCTGAATTTTATAAATCTAGATATTGATATTTATGAAATGTTATGCTGTGATTTAGTCATAGTGTTTATAGTATGTTTTGCGTTGAGAGCTAGTACTTCCTTTCTATCTTTTATCTTAGCCGGCAACGAATCGGTGATAGATTTGGGCTACCGTCCATGAGCAACGGTGGTCTTACCTTTATATAGCTCGTGTGTATTTCGGTTATTTACATAAACGAAAGAAAGCAATCGAGCTTTGTCTTAAGATTAATTAAATATTCTAATCATAAAATCTGTCCTTACTTATATATACATTTTTATAATCGAATAGTGAACAAAAACGTTAATTAATTAGGGATAAAATTCATGATTACGTCATTCAGAAAAAATGTTAACTTTGCATCGTATTGTTTTTTTATTAACAGGAAAAATTATCAGAGTATGCATATCATTTCGTGTGACTGTACACTCGAGATTTATCCGCCGATTGCTATATAATTAAGGGTATAACATTATCACTAAATCACAGCGAGCACGATAAGGAATATTATCACTATGTAATAGATTGTGTAGCTTATGTTTATTGTAAATAAACCGATTGACAATAAAATTTGATTACCATTTATTGTATTTCTTTCGAACCATATTAGAATTCTATTTTAAGACAAAGTATTACTCTAGTAATATGATTCCCGAGACATCTAAATATATATAACTCGAAGGTGACTGACTGACTGACATAGTAATCTATCAACGCACAGCCCCAACCACTGGATGGATCGGGCTGAATTTCGGCATGCAGGTAGATGTAATGACGTAGGCATCCGCTAAGAAAGGATTTGTATCAATTCTATCCCCAAGGGAATAAAATAGAGCATGAAAGTCCCTTAACTTAATTGTAATTTAAAACACATAAACCAATTAAATATCTGCGCTAGCAATAGCAGAAACAATAGAAATATGTAACACATTACTAAAAAATATAATCCGTCATATAAATATCCGTCCCGGTTGGGAAACAAACCCAATTCGAAGTCAGGATCACCACTAGGCTACGAGATAGTCTTCGTTACAAAACATCACAAAGTGTAGCCGCATTTGTGGCGGCCTAGAAAATAAACCCCAATCCTATGACGCCAAGCCGATGACTAAGTAAGGCTGTAAGAATTGATAGGACTCAGCGTAATTATTATATTGTTAATATTATTAACTCAAATCCCCACGGTGTTCCACAACACTCTGGCTAGCTACCACCATCTTGCCTGAGTCAGCAGAAAAAGGATTCGTCATACTTCAGTACTACTTTGATTCAAATCCTTTTTTGCGACAACGCATAGACCTTTTGTTATGACGACGGTGGCCACTTACAATCAACTGGTTAACTACTCGTTTATCTATAAACATCAAGAGTGAACTAATCATTTTTTAACAAGCAATCTGCCTCGAACCAGGTGACATACGCAATGAGATTAAATAGAGGGGGGCTAGAGCTACAAGTAAATTCATTATAATAATGTAATAATTCACCCATGTAATTAGACAAAGGCATAACGAGCCAAGTGATAAGTAGTCAGTACCATACAATAACAAAGGCATCAAGAAGTCGTTGCTCACCAATAAGTACTAAAAGCGTCTCTAATACTTCTTTCTTCTTTTGTCACTTCTCTTTTTTCTGGACTTTCAACGCATTAGTGATGCCTTTGGTGTTAATTATGTTTAGCCAAGTGATAAGTGGTCAGTACCACACAATAGCAAAGACATCAAGGAGTCGTTGCTCACCAATAAACTACTTTTAAAGCGTCTGTAATATTTCTTTCTTCTTTTGTCTTCTCTTTTTTCTTGACTTTCAACGCATTCGTGATGTTTTAGACATTACTGAGGTCTATGGCCAACGACCACTTACTATCATGTAGTTCGCCGGAGAACATGAGATAAAGAAAGTGAAAAACGTCAAAAGGATTTCGTGATTGATGTGAAGGAATAAATTAGGTGATAAAGAGGCCAGTTATCTCCAACAGGAAGTAGCTGCCACACCCTCGTCCGACATCCAACTAATGTACCACGGGATTGGCTTGGTTATAGGAAAAATTGGATATTCCATAAATTCTCGTACGGAATATTGTACTGATGTTAAAATTATTCTAATTACTTTTGTTTTTGTTAAGTATTATAAAGTATTTTCCAAATTAATGAGTCCAAACGCAAAAAAAACCTTTTTTTATTTTTTAAAAATATCCTCCATATTCAGACAGATTTCATTCAGTTTTTATTTTGTTGTATAATGAACAATAATTGCAATATTCGTGCTAAGATGACGTCATTTCTAACCATCACCTACTGTTTTTAGATATCATAAACGCTAAATGCACCTAACTTCATTGTACTATATTGATATTGTCTGTAACAAATAAGCAATATTTTCCCATATAATTAATGGTTAAACTTTATATCATCTTTTTTCTTACAAAGTTCACCATCCAATTTTATTTGATCTTACCTCGAATATCTTTGTCCTATTTCGGCCTATGGTATTTCCATATTCTCTCTCTTTTTAAATATCCAATCAAGGATCTTTTTAAAACAGCCCTTACGCTCGAATGTCTCTTTTAAATAACGAGGTAAGTTTTGTGTCGGGACATTTATATTTATGGCACTGGTTTGAGATATTTTTCTTTTCAATTGGCTTTTTCCCTTCTTGCATTTTTCATTAACCCACAAAGTTCCTTTACGTTATATTAAATTTGAATAAGAAACGTAGCGAAAGCGATTTCATAAAACAATTTTAAGTGTGAAAACTAGTAGTGCAAAGTCCGAATTCCGAAGTGAATGTTTTCCGAAATGAACGATTCCCACTCGGGTCAGACATTTATATCCCAGATGAGTTTCACAAGCCATAGATATTAGAGTAGTATTATCCATGCTACCCCTGATTCATGGAATACTAGTGCAGTGAGATTATTCTTCTTACAATTCTCTCTTATTATTTTTCTTACAATTAGTTTCAGTTATTTCGTTCTATATTCTTACAGATATTGTAAAAGTGATTTGAAGATAGACTAATGTATAAGTGTCAGTGTCATCTGTCAACCTGTCAAAAGTTTCTTCGCGCCACAGTTCAGACGTGACTTATATTAATTCAACCTATGTTTCGTCTCTATTCTTCTGTATTCTTTGCCCACAACGTACCAACTTGTTTTTTGGTTCATTATTTGAAGATAATAACGACCATATCGCTCTGTAACATTATCTATAAATTGTTACATTGTGCGTGTTAACACCATATATTATAAGACGATATATTACGTCCATAAGCATTGACCAGTTACGCGGCTCACCTACTCGTCTGTCAACTTATTAGTATGAAACACGCTGTACAATTATAGTGTAACAATGTCTTATTTAGTTGTCTTTCTTTGAAAACCGGCGCATTATCATAGGTTCAACGAACGCCGACAAAGGTAAGGCACGTCAACATCTAATTTCATTATCAGAAGGTACCGCGACAGTACGATTTTATGAAGTTGATTAAATTAAACGTGAAACAGCCGACGGCAGCCAGAGGTTAATTCGATTAACAATTCGTTTCTCTAATTAGCCCTCCTTGAAATATAAATATTCATGATATTTTAATTATTTCGGCAGTATCCTGTTGTAGCGGAATAAAAATGTTGGTTGGCTGAACATGCCTTCAGCGCTAGAATGGAACCTATAACAATGGCTTTATCTAAGCGTATCTAGTAACTGTTAGAAAATTTCAGAAAAGGCTTATGATAATGGTCGAATACCGAACATAGTCATCATTGAAACTGTAAATAAAATATGAATTTGCAATTTTAAATTCTTTCTTTTACGCTTATATAATAGTTAAAAATATGTATCGGATGTCATATACTTTTCTAATTATAATTCAGGATCAAAAATGCAGGTATTTTTCGAATAGATTTATGCACGTAATTTTTCGATTCTACTGCCGTTTTGAAAAGGTTTTCTAACATCAAGGAGAAGAAACGGCGAAAAAAACAAATAGGTATATTGATTATAAATGGATTGCTTGGAAGTTACGTACCTAGGTACTTATTCAAATTTAGTAATTTGTTGATAGAGTTAACGTTGTTAGTTTGAGGAATGTACAAATTTAGTTGTATGTTTTTTTTGAGATGTCCCTAAATATACAAAAGGCCAATACGAAGTAATTCAATTAATCAAGCAGTCATCGTCGTCCATATATTATAACATCATGCAATGCCTGCATTATTATTTTCATATACATGATAACGATTGTAAGTATCACTCCATTATTCAATCTATACTAATAATATAAAGCTGAAGAGTTGGATAGTTTGAACGCACTAATCTCAGGAACTACTGGTTCGAATTGAAAAAAAACTTCTTTTGTTGGATAGTACAGTTACCGAGGAAGGCTATAGGCTATATAACATAACGCTACGACCAATAGGAGTTCAGTAGTGATAAAATATGTTACAAAAACGGAACAAATGTTCCAAGGTGATACGAAGTTCACCGGGTCTACTAGTAATTAAATAAGTTTATTATGTAAGAAATGAAGTCCATGGTGCCACCATGACGGAACATCGTTACATGAGTCCTAGGTTCGATTACCAGAGGGGCGAATTTTTGTTCTCGATTTGGATGTATCCTTTTCTTTGTACGTTGTCTATAAACGACACAGTAAATCCTAGTATGGGGCTATGAATGAGTAGCGTTATTTAATTATTATATTAAGATATTTATACCGGTATATAATAAATGTTTTATTATGGAAAATATGGTGGCATAGGTGGCTAGAAATTTGTCTAACAAATATTATCAACGTAAAATGGTACTTACTTTTATTTATAAAATCACCATTGTATAAATTGTAATGTCAATACGCGCCAATAGATGGCGTTGTACAAGTCCTGAATCACGCTTACGAGTGTATTACGGAGTTTCTATAAGTGTGATAG
>DWJN01006688.1:0-10495 GCA_018248895.1 Carystus phorcus | reverse complement strand
GTTTGAACGGGCTAATCTCAGGAACTACTGGGCCGATTTGAAAAATTCTTTTAGTGTAAGATAGTCCATTTATAGAGAAAGGCTGTAGGTTATAGATAATCACGCTAAGATGAATAGGAGAGGAGCAGCGATAAAAAATATTGCGAAAACTGCAAAATTATGAGCTTTCCATGCGTGCGCTGAGTAAACGGTGAAAGTTACTCAAAAATCATGTACCTATTACAATATTGTTCTCCTGTAAAAGATCTAAATAAAAGTCCGCGACAGCATATGTCTAGCTTTTAAAGTTAACCCATTATAAATATTTTTATGGTTATAAAAATAGTTTTGAAATAATAATCTATATGGTAAAACGACGTTTGCTGGTTCATCTAGTAAATTATAAATGCACTTTTTCTCGTGGTAACGAATGATCTCTGAGGTGATACTTACCTAGATTAATTTTAATAGTAAAAGATTGTTATTTAATAATTAGTTGAATACAAAAAAATTCAATATAGTTGAAGCCGTCTCGGAGAGACCAATTCAAACGAATATACAAGAATTTCTGGTTTCAAGAATAAGATTAATAATAGATTTGTGACATTGGAAGTTTTTTGTACTTTTTATTGTTATAAGGTTTATCATTAATATGAACACAAAAATATTTTTTTGGATTTACTGTCAGTTTGCTCGTTTGTTATACAGTAATACCATGACTTACGCTATCTCGACTTACACAAATTCGGAAATACGCAGATTTTCTTTTTGGAGAAAGTGTTCAATATTGCCAAACAATTAAATTTGAGGTGATGAAAAGATGATTATAGAGAAGAAGAAGGCATGCTACGAGTAACGTTTACACAAACTTTATTTATTTTTATATGCAAAGTCGGACCCCGACTTACGCGAATTCGAATACGCGGCTATCTCTTGGTCCCACCAATGGCGTAAGTCCGGGGTTCTTCTGTATAATATATATAAAAAAAAATACTCAACGTGGCTCGTCAATCTTTGTGAATGGGTAGACAGGTTGTAACGCACATCAATATTTCGCTAGTCACTGCTGAACTGTATCGTTTAAAGTTATATATTGTACAATAAGATATACTGTGTTAAGATTCCTGGAATTTAACTAACACTTGCTTGAAAGGCGAATCGACAACGACAGCTATCGCAAATTGAAATTGGCCCTTTTGCTGTCTAGATAATATTCATTGAATAAAGACTGAAAATAAACTACATAGGTTGAATCCTTAACCCAAAATATAACCTTCATACAAACACACACACATTGTTATCATAAGTATAAGCAACATTTCAATTAACTATATTTATTCAAATTTGATTGTGTTACATGAAATACGAAATAACTCTCTCCCAGCTCAATAACAACCTTTAAAGTATGTTCAATAAATTATTATTACAAGAGACACTAATTATTACTATTTTTTTTTAGCATGGAGTGCTTCTTATATTTCAAGACGGTGGCATATTTGGAGTTCAGGTTCTACTTCTCGTTCAAAGCTATCCTGGAGGTGACGGTGTACGGTGAGCTGGAGGACACGAGGCTCATCCCGAACCCCTGGATATCGACGGAGACCACCGACAACTGGTGGCCGACGGACCGGTGGATCAAATGGGGAAATTTTCTACCGTATTATATTTGGATGTATGATATGTGAATACTACGGAATACAGTTACTAGTTTATAGTTAATAGTAACTAGTTAATAGTTACTAGTTTATAGTTAATAGTTACTAGTTTATAGTTAATAGTCGTCATTAATTTTGCTGCCAGAACGTTATCAGTCGTTAATATCAATCTTTTTGAAATCAGTGTAATCTTTTTATACCTTTTATCAAACTACACAAAACTGACCAAATACTAAGTGGTTACCACCGTCGTGAAGATCAGCAAGCTATCTATATATTCGAATTCTCTATATTTGTAACACAAAATTTATCGCTATATATATTTGCTAAAAATTGTCCAATTTATAAATGATCATAAATCTGTATAAAAACTAAATATGGAAACAATTTGATACACTTTTTAAGAATAAATTTTATTAACATTGATTTAAATTATGAAATCATAATAATCCATTATTCAGTTTTGCGAGGACAAACATATAAATTAGATATGTAGGTCACTGACATTGTATTATTATTTATGTGAATCTCAAATATGACCTGCATTAATTTAGTTATTGACATTTATCAATATTATTGTATATGTATAAATTGATAGATATTATAAAATTCACACATTATGTTAATAATTATTGACGGAATAGTTTATTTTTATTTTTATAGAATATACCTTATAATGAGTAATAATTACAAATAGTTAAATAGTTAGATGATAGTTAATAGCTCTAGCAATTGCAACGCCCTACTGAGGCTTTACTTCTATTTGCCTAAATGTATTATTATTAATGTAATAGGTATGTGATGTGTAATAAGTAATAAATAAATATAAGCGTATAAAAATCAATGTTTGTTTGTTTGTTTGTTTATGTGATCTTTATGGGCACTGAAATTGTAGGAGATAGAGTCTTTAGTCTTTAGTCTCAAAGTTAGTTTAGAATTCTCTGAAGAAGGTTTTAGTACCAAAATTATTGAACACATGGTTGATAATAATGAGTACAAAATGCTGATTATTTACTAATCGATCGAGCTAGATCTGCCCGTATATGTACATATCCAACAAAACTTCAACTTCAAAAAACATGAAGTTATTATACGAGTATATACTCTAACTTTTCTTTAAATTTATATTATTTTATATGTGTTACTACGACTGATATAGTAAGTAAATAAAAATATTAATGACAATAATACTTATGTAATACATATTATATGAAATATGATGCTCAGGCCAAATCCTTACTCCAAATGACTGGCTTCTGTCGTCTCTGATGAAAAACTTACCTCCGGTATGGGATTGAAATCAGCACATTGAACCGCCCCCATAAGGCCAAAATCAATGGAAACAAATACGGTTTCTCAAGGGTTACATCAATAACAAAACTATGTATAATATTCGTCAGTTACTTGCAATCTGCACAACGTCGTCGCGCGAAATGTGAGCGGACAAACAGACAAAAAATGTCTGAGGTCAACGACCGGGAGCTGAGATTAATTGCGCCGGATCGTATTGGGTCCGTTCACAAAACTGTTTGTTGTTCCCACAATGGAGTTGTCTGATAAATATAACAGACTGGATCTTTAAAATAAATAAGTAACTGCACATTGCCCGCAAAATATTCTACGTCGCGGATGGTTATGATAAAACAAAATATTACTTTGGTCCTGTTGGGGCGACTTACATCTCATACAGATCAGGTAGACCAGCGAATCGAAAGAGGAGACAGAAGTCGGCTTCCCATGGTTGGCTTCGCTTTTTTATTTCTTAGTTTCTCGCAACCTATTTGTGTGAGCGGTGGTAACGTACCATCCCATGGATTGTCTGTCGATTCGACCAAATATTTATTCGAGATATCACAGTGCAAATATTTATCTGTCTCAGTCGGGAATCGAACTCGGCGTCATTCATTTTGCAGGCATCGTTACTACCAACTAGATTTCAGGGTTGTCATATAAATCATTGGACACTAGGGTTTTATAGACAGTTACCAATCGAATGAATCTATACAATACACATATTTATCTGTACAGACACATAGGTTGGTCAATAACCTCTCAACTAATTTGCACGGGAGTAGCATGGTAGAGTATGCTCTAGGCCTCCTCAGTAATGAAGAGAGACCCGTGCTCTATAGTGGGTATTAAAAACATAAACAGCAAGCAAAATAAAAGCTTGTAAAATCAAGTTGAGGCTAAAATCATCCGCTTTCACTTATTTCATGGTTACAATTTCCTGGTTCCAGAACCGTGTTGTATCCCGACCATTCTAAACCTTTCGAGCCAACACGGTCCTAAGCCCCGAGCGTTTGTATGAAGCCATGAAAACGTCACCGGCGCCCATAAAAGGCATCGCAATGCTAAAATATGCACTCACGGGTGTTTAAAACAATTCTAACCTTAACAGCCCTTATCTCTAGGCATTAAAGATATAAATGGCCTGACAAGTGAGCCCAAAATTCACGTATGCAAGTCTGGTGCGAGGAACGCCTGCATATTGTCCATCCGACTTTGTGTCGTAAGTGCTGATAATAAAGCATAGTATTGATATTCGTGACAATTTAAGTACCACCGTACATTCAGCAGTATTAAAAGTTCTTATGTGTGAAATGTCTACACTTTTTAAAAGATGTCGTTGCAGTTATCGATGAATTTAAATTCCTTTTTCCATTTATGGTAACAAAAGGACTAAGGTTCACAAGCAGTATTTATTGTGGGAACCGTAAAACCTATCAGTTTAGGAAAAAGATTCAAGATGTGGTAAATACCTGTTAAGTAATTAAATAAGCAGAGAAATTTGATCGCAAGAAACAATACTTATAAAATACATATGTATATCAGGAATTAAACTGAATTACATCATTTTACGTTCTATTGTCGAATTTCTATATTAAAATGGATTTGGTGGAATTGTATTTGAAAGAGTAACTAAATGAAATGAAATTTATTCCATGATGGTTTCTACAAATAATTCAAAGGTCTCAATATACGATATGATGTACATACATATATGTCTTGATAGAAGAAGTGGGATCCTTGGACTATTTGTCTCTTTTTGGTGGACAAATATCAGTAGCCTTGTTTTATAGCTTATAGCCTTTTCGGTAAAAGATTTTTAAATTCAAGTTCTTGAGATTAGTTCCTGAGATTACCGTGTTCAAACAAACAATCAAACTGATTATTTATATAACTACATTGAAGCAAATGCATATATAATAACATATTACATATTCTCCTATTTATAGTTACGAACCTGTGGATTTAATGCATGGTTTGATATTAAGAAGTAGTATTACATTAGTTACGATGTCGTGGATTGCTATCTGCACAATGCACATCGCGGCGGCCGCGAGCCCGTTGATGTCTTTTCTAAGATCACATCTACGACGTGAGCGCGCACGACCCCGCTACATCGAGATGTAGAGACGCTTCTATAATACCATAAATATAGTACGTAAGTGAACAATACACGTTGAATTTTAATACATATTGATAGCT
This sequence comes from Carystus phorcus, assembly GCA_018248895.1. Taxonomy (NCBI): domain Eukaryota; kingdom Metazoa; phylum Arthropoda; class Insecta; order Lepidoptera; family Hesperiidae; genus Carystus; species Carystus phorcus. The sequence continues at coordinate 5,369 of DWJN01006688.1, read as the reverse complement.
ATCTGTAACGTGACGACCGGAATGCAAAATAATAGTATTTGTGATTTTACACTCTTTTTATATGCCAGTGGACTTAAAGTCCTGCTTAAAGTCGATTACTCGTATCTTATTATTATCGAGAGCTAAAATTAACTTACTTTATAAACTATTCAAATGTATTATCACTTGAAATAAAGCAATCACAGAAAGATTTATTATCCCTGCACTTTGTACTGAAAATAAGGCTTGATTTAGAATTTATAAGATGTCTTCGTTGACATTGAATAATGCTTTGATATTGTAAATCTCAACCATCAACTCTCGGTTGTAGAGTCGATTCATCGTCTCTACATCCGAGATGTAGAGCGATGTAGAGTGCCATCAGCCACGCATCGCTCCATTGTCATTAACGATACGATCAATTGTTGATACGTTGATTAATGGTTATTTACGGCGCGCAACTTAATGATTTAATGACGTCTCGCATCAGTTGCTTCAACAAACGTAATCACAAGTCAGTAGTTATTTGTGAGTGCTGTGTAGCCGAACACGACCGGTTACCGAATGTTACAATCAATGTACTTCGAGGAAATTGGTGTACGTGAAATCTTATAAGGCCTGGTTTAGGATTCCGTATCGCATATTTTTTTTATCAGGTTAAAATTGTCATATCTAATCTGTATTTCCACTCAATTGATTTGATGGAAGTTAAGAGGCAACCAATTAAAAATGACACGCTTTTATAGCTGATAGATTTAATTATGGATTTTATTCTTGTGCCAGTAATTGAAATCTGAACTGTTCAAATTGTTTACTTAACTTAACTTGTTGAATATAAATAGGTTTAGATTTAAGAACTTTATTTACCATAAAAGACTTTTACACCGAAGTTTATTTAAGATGTAATTTTACGGTAGTGGTTAAAAACGCATTTACAACCGAAGGCTTAGGTTCGAGTTCCGTTTGCTTAAGCAAAGTTAAAACATCATAAGAAAATTACCAACTCACACTTCAGCAGCATAAGTTTAACACTTAATTAACGTTATATAATTGCTATATTATCATTAATCATTATGACATAATTAATTGTTACATACACTACACATATGCGTAATAATGATTACTGCGCAATAAAAATTATATGTGCTAGATGTGTAACAATGCTATCACTGGAACAAATAAAACGATTGTGTAAAAACTCACCTCAAACCCATCAGCGGACTGCCGGCCCCATAACATACCACACGTGCGCAATCCAAAACACTGCACTTCGCACATCTACCAGCAACACAATTAATATGACCACAAAAACACTTCCTCAGTTTACATACACTATTTTAAAATTCACAAACACTACACAGAAAACGATTGAACAATGGTTGAGGAAAACACATCCACCCCTCGCGAAGGTTTCTCTCAAACTGACGCGTAACGGCGCCACCTGCGATCGCGCATATCCTTCGTCTCGCTCACTCCCCGCAAAACCCTCACATCTGAAAGAGAAAAACGAAGCTTAATAATATCGATAATGATGAAATGAGCGAAAGCTTTTGGGGTCTAAAAAATTACGTTCGCGAACCAATGGAATGGCTCAACAAAACATGTGGTTCGTTGAAAGTTACGTCGGTCGAGCTACTATTAAATGTAATACGCGCTCATTCATGATTTGAGGTCGAAGGGCAAAAAAAGAGCTTTCTTATGAAATCAAATTACTATATTATTACCTTTGCAACATACTTGAAGTGTAATCTTATTGGAATCTTATTCTCTTGTTCTAATAGATTTAACAATGGTTTTCAACAATCTTCATACTTCTATATTATGAAAAACTGTCGGAAAGACAATTATGGATGTGATTAAGTTTTGTTAAGTAAGGTCAACTTAATCACACACGTTATGTGACGACTGAGATCAAAATTTTAAATATCAACCCTTGAATTATTTGTTTCTGAATGTGTTAAGAAATTCTGAAACGAAACAAACATAATTTGTAAAGGTAACAGTCGCAGCAACTGACTTAACTAAACACTATTCTGACGACAATATACTATATACATAATGTATAGAAGCTAGTAATAGAAACAAAGAATACAGTAAGCCACTGTATGTTGCTTAAATTTTGAAACCGATGTGTTTTGGAATAAGTTAAATTTTGAAACTATCGATGTGTTTTGGAATAAGCTAAACTAAATAATAAGTAATTAACAATTGTGTTCTATTATTATCTATTGTTGGATCCCTGTTGTTTCCTGGTCGCGCGATGGATCTAAACCGAGAACAACCGTTCCGGAGTTTAAAACCGGAAGTTTTAAATGTTACGTGCGTGGTTATAACCCATTAGCATCCCACTCTGATTGTCACGCAATGCGCGGGACACGGGATTGAACTATTAAGAAACAGTGCAACAAATTATAATACATTTCATATTAGTATTTATATAAATTTGGAAATATCAAAAACCTAGTAGGGTTCCTCTGACTTCGTCTACTGCTGGATTTAGACCTTCACTTAAGCAAATGACCAGTCCTGTGCCTGAAAAATGAGAAGGTTCTGAATTCGTGTGTATTTTCTTTATGAAATAGATTTATTAATCAAATTCACGGTTCACATTAATTCTTTCTTTTTGAATTATATTATAATTAATTAATTCTTTTTGAACTTATAGATCTTTTAACGAAGCTCAGTGTTAGTGACAATTTTAGTAACATATGTACATATCATCTATAAGTGAATATTTTCTATTTGGCCCACAATGTATCAGTGATGGCTTTAGCGTTTCTAATATCCATGGGCGATAACTAAATGCTATCATGTGGTTTGTCTGCTGGTATTGTTATTAGTCACATAGAGAGATATCAGTTATTTCAGTTGTAACCAATTAAGAAATTGTTTCTTGTTTAGTTTCCGATGAGGTATTTATGTCCATATCTCCTGTTTTCTAGGGCGTACTAGTGCTGGATGATGTGTAACTTAAAGAAAAACTACCAACATTATCATATAAGCTATTGAAGAGGTAAGTGATAAATGTTTGCCGTAGCAATAGCAACTTCAAATAATTGCTGACTTGCGACTATATTTGAAACACCAAGGTCGTCTGATGCATTGCCAGTTCAAAAGGAAACAATAATAATGATAATTTTATTTACTTATTGAATAGTTGAAAACCCTAGGTTAATTTGTTTTTCATGTATATCTTTAATTAAACGTGTTTTCAAACTTATGTCATTAACATAAACAGTTTACCACCGACCGGTTTATATTACTTAACCTATTGAATTAAAATACACGATATCAGAATGAAATATTTATTTGATTGCCATTAGTCTTCAAAAAGTTATCTTTGACAGGTTGTCTTTATTATGTAAATGTAATGTGACCGGCGCATTGGTTTCGTAGAAAACGTATGCTATTTTGATATTAACAAATATTTGTTATACTTTAGAACAGAAAAGATAATGTTAATTTCCAGATGAAGTCGATACTATTATTTTAATTCACACTAGATTTCCTTGGGTCGGTCATGAACAATACACAAAAATAAGAATATATTACATCAAGAACAGTAATTTAAACCCTTTGACTACGGCATACGGATTGTCAATAACTATGTATATTGGATATTATTAAGTCGATGCAGGATACGTCGAAAAAGGAACACAATATATCAATTACAATTCCAAGTTCTGGGTTCGATTCCCAACGATGCAAAAATAACAAAGTTCGTATGAATATGATTTATTTTCCTCTGTTCCCTGTCGACAACGCATTGACGATTCCTTTGGTGTCATTGGGTCCACAGGCGAGAGTGATAACTTTAAAAAAATTACAGAATTGTCACGGTGTGTTGAACATTTTAAGTAAAATAAACAAAGCAACGGTGCCGACTCGTGAGGTTTCGTACAGAGCAAAAAATAATCGTGACCGGACAAATTTATAACTACGACGAATCGTTCCTTTACAAACATAATTATTCTTTAAAGGTGCCGATGGCTGAATAAATCTTGAGTTTAAACATCACGATGTGTACACGATATACGACTGTATACCGCTACGATTTTATTTTGGCTCTTATTTTAATAAGTTTTGATATATTTTGAGAATGAAAATAAATTTAAATTTTATGCATTTAATTGGCATAGGATTAAATTATATCAATTAACGAGTGGATTTGACAGGCTTTGTTCTGCAACATACGTTACCTACATATCCTTATTGAATGTGTATACCGAGTTTGATTCCCGTCCCGTACAGTAAAGAGCCGGTATTATATCTTTCTTCTCTTTTTTCTTTTTTGGCCGTGATGTTACCTCTGGTGTTACTAGAATAATCGACCGACAAATTAACAAATGAGCCCTGTGACACACACGCACACACAAACACGTTGACACACAGATAGTACGTTGACACACTTATTACAACGGTGGTAGCCGGGCAGGTAAACAATCATTAAGGAAACTCGAAACTTCAAATATTACTTTTACTCCAAACTACTGGCTTCATCTTTTATACTGTAAGACTAATTGCTAGTCGCTTATACAACGACTTCGCATGCGACGACGTCGCGGCGGTCCGTGTCGGGTCGTCTAAATGAGAGTCATAGCTTGAAGCTTCCGGCGACACGTGTCGGTACACAAAGAGCACGCGAGCTTTATTGATATTGAGCGGATGTGCTTGAGTGAGCTTTCGTAGCACTAATTCATTGACGCCGAGACGTGACGGAGGGGCGATAGGGGTGGAGGGGTTGAATGGAGGCTCGAGGGCTGCCCATTGTTTAGCTTCCGAGATATTGTGCTTTTTCATCACATATTTTTCTTAGCACAAAAGTCCTTGGAAGTGGAAAGGGCCTGAATACTCCGGTAAGGAAGTAGATTTTAGCTCACATTTTTAAATGAAATGATCATGCCACATGCTCAGAAATATCTACAGGGACAAAATATTAGTGTAGACCAATTTGTAGGTGGTTGAGGAGGTACTCAATACTAAGATTAGTTCCCGTCTAGAATAAATTGCATGTATGTATGTAGTGCTGAAGTAATATGTAACGTTACATACAAGTTTTAATTAGGAAAAATAAAAGAGATTAGCTTAATTTCAAATGATGAATCCAATAAGATTAGCTTCACCACCTACCTATGTATTGTTATTACTTTATTAAATCACCGTAATAGTATATCTATACATACATATAATAAATTAAAAGTAAAAAAAAACTTTTTAAAGACAATTATGTGAGAATTAAGTGCATTGACTTTAATTTTTTAAACATTCAAATTTACGAGTACCTACTTAAGCCTCGCGACAAGATTTTATATCATACTAGATGAACCAGCAAACTTTGTTTTGCCATAAAAATTATTATTTAAGAACTATTTTTACAACCATAAAAATTG